>BQNB010115543.1:0-21540 GCA_026074375.1 Tanacetum coccineum
ATATTTATTATTCGGTATAAAAGGTGTCAAGGTCCATTTTTGGTCCAACTCTCGTCTCAAGTATGTCCAATATCACTTATACATTAATATCAGTCCCGTTTTAATATTTATATTGTATTTTACTTAGACCGCGCAATTTAATATTTTTCATCACATTATATATATATATCGATTAAATGAAACAATTTATATATTTTCGCGTTAATTAAACTCACTTTATTTCGGTGACAACACACTCAAACGCGACGCACCCCGGCTGTTTTCGCAGCCAACCCAACAGCCCCCGGCTGTTTAAACCAAACAAACCAAACACGCCCTTTTCTCGGCTATTTCCCAGCTGTCCCCGCAATTAAACTCACGCACCCGACCCGGACAGCCAAACGCACCCTTGTGCGTGGCTGTTAAGCCAAAGGCACCCTTGGGCTGTTTTGACAGCCAAACGCACCCTTGTGCGTTTCTGTCTAAACCAAACACACCCTTTTGTGTTAATAGACCCAAACAAACAAACCCCCTAGCTGCTAAACCCAGCCCGACAGCCCCTCGGCTGTCCCGGCTTTTCGACAGCCAAACAAACAAACAAACACCCCTAGCTGCTAAACCCAACCCGACCCCGGCTGTTATTATAGCCGAACCAAACACACCCCTCGTGTCTTTCTTGCTGCCACCCAACAGACGCACCCTTGGCTGTGGAGCAGCCATCCCAAACGCACCCTAATCTACGTTGCACAAACAACCGCACCCTTATTCGTGCACCCCGATCCCAAACCAAACACGCCCTTGGTGGGATTTCTGTCACAAGCCAAACGGACCCTGTGGTTGTGAGACAACAACCCAACGCACCATGCGTCGGCTGAACCCGAACCCCAACCCACCCCCGGTGGCTGTTAGCAACAAACGCACCCTTTAGTGGGGCTGGCCCGAGGTCAAACGCACCCTATTGTTGCAAACCAACCCCGACAGCCCCTCGGCTGTCCCGGCTTTTCGACAGCCAAACAAACAAACAAACAAACACCCCTAGCTGCTAAACCCAACCCGACCCCGGCTGTTATTATAGCCGAACCAAACACACCCCTCGTGTCTTTCTTGCTGCCACCCAACAGACGCATGACGGTGGGAGTAAGGTGGCAGTGGTGATGATGACGATGGTGCGGCGGTGGTGCGTGGTGGCTGTCACCGAAAACAACACCCCTTGTGGGTGTGTTTAACCACCGAACACAAACACCCCTCGGTGGTGTTTAACCACCGAAAACAAACAAACCATCCTCGTGGTTGTGGCTGTCGTGGCAATTGTGGTGGCGTCGGTGGGTGGTGGAGGCGCGTGACAGGGAGTGGGTGTGGGGATCGTATAGATCCGGCCACGAGAAGTGTTTTTGGTGTTTGCCGGAAAAGTCCGCCGGAAAAGTTTTCCGGCGGCGGCGACTGGTGGCCGGCGCCGGCATGGGGTGGCCGGCGGTGGTGGTTGAGGAGAGGGGAGAGAGAGACTAGTATATGTGTGTGTATATGTTTAGATGGAAATGAAGTTAAATGTATAAGTTTTATATATATATAAAACTAAAGTGACAAGTTATAATAGTTGAGGGACCAAATGTGTAACTTATTTGGTATAGTTTTTATAAGAATGGTTCGGGACTCATTTGAGCGACTTAACGGACGATTCAACTCTCGAAACTTGCGCCATTGTTTTTATAATCATTTTTCTGATAAAAATGAGTATTTATTTGATAATATTTCACAAATATTTTATAACATTAAATAAAATATCTGTTATTCATTTTGTGAACCGGTTTCGCTCCGTCTGAAATAAAAATGGATTTCAACTCGAATAGTCGCGTTTTCAAAAACGCTTTTAATTAAAAATGATGAATAATTTATTTAATATTTTTATTAAATAAATACTGATAACTAAAAAAAACAAATTTAATTGTTTTTTGTGTGTCCGCGTTTATATTGTTCGAATAATGTTTGCGGTACTGTTTTAGCCCTTTTCGGCTCGTTTCCAGGTCTCGGGCAAAACTAAAAAGTTGTCAGGAATATCATTTCACATCAAATTGCTTTAGAGTCCGAGTCGTGAAAACGTGATTTAGATGATCGTTCTTATAAGTCAAGCCAGACCCTAAAAGTCAAAGATTGACATCGTCATTCTAAATTCGAAAATTCTCGGATGTTACAGTGGTGTTGATCGTGGTGGCATGGAGGTGAGGTGGTGCGGCTGTGATGATGGTGGCAGCCATGGTGGTGTTGAAGATGAGGCGCGTGGCGGCGCGTGGTCCGGTAGATCAGATAGATCGGGTGGCAGGGAGAGTTTCGGAACTCGGCCGAAAAACTCGCCGGAAACGTTTTCCAGTGGCCGGAGGTGATGGCGGCGGCGGAGGGGATAGTTCACTGGAAAAAAAAGAGTGTTAATTTGTAAATGTTTCCTCAGGGACCAAAAGTGTAACTTTTGCAAGATAATGGTTCGGGACTCGTTTGGACTAGTTAATGAATGATTCATAACACGAAACTTGCGCCATTGCGTTCCAAATAATTTTTCCCATAAAAACGAGTATTCACTCGACTAATTTTCATAAACGTTTTATAAAATTCATTTAAAACGTTTATTATTTATTTGTATATTACTGATAAACTTTGTCCGTAAAATGATATTTTAGTTGAATAATTGCATTTTTAATAAACGTTATTGAATAACTTGATAACTAATTTATTAAATATTTTTATTTAATAAAAAGTGTTAATTAAATATTATTTAATTATTTTCTGTCGGTACGCGTTGTTCTTGATTCTAAAATCTTGCGAGGGTATTTAGGTCATTTTTTGCTTGTTTCCGGGTCTCGGGCAAAACTAAAAAGTTGTCCGGAATGTCGTTTTACATCAAATTGCTTTAGAGTCCGAGTCGTGAAAACGTGATTTAGTGGGTCGTTTTTGATAAGTCAGCTTAAGAATAACATATATCTTTTTCGTTTTCAAGTCAAATAAGTTAAAAATAACTTGCACATGAGAGATTTAATAATAAATATGATTTATAATAAATATGATTTATTATTTAAAATATGTTCCGAAAATTTTACCGGTTACGCGGTAATTGCTTTTATGTGACAATAAAAGACCAAAAGTCAAAAAGTCAAGTCAGATCCAAAAAGTCAAAGGGTAAAATAGTCATTTAAAATTCATGCAACGAGCAGCTTGTGTTGGCCTTGTACTAGAACCATTGCTGACGTAGCCATACCTAAACTCGCTTGCTTCTGCTTCAGCCATTGCAGCAAAGCAACTCCTTTATTTAATAAGGCCATGAAGTTGTGCCTCAGATAACAGTTGTGCGTTGGTGGCATTTGGCTGGTGTGACGGGTTTGGTGTTGCATTCGGGTTTACCTCGGTGGCCTTCCTCTGTGCCATTTTCTTAATCACAAGAACACATAATCCTCGTTAGATATTAATACAATCATAAACGTAACATAACATATGCGACGTAAATAAAATAAGATCACATCGCACTGTGACCAGTAAAAATAACTTAATAAGGAGTACAGTAATAGTAAGGCTCTTATATGTAATATACGTAATATATCATAACCACGTATACAATTATGAATGCATCTAGTCCCACAATGCACTAACTAGTGTGATCCCCTAAAAACCCTTTTAAGTGAATATCGCAATGTATTTGAAAACGTTATATTCTAGCGAAAACAATATGACCTGGAGTTCTCTATAACCTTGGATCTTAATACCAATCTGTAAGCGGACCCCCAAAAATGGTCTCAGCGAAAAGGGCCGGGCGTGTTACCTCAAGATCAACAGCACAAGAATATATATAAGAACGACACAAAAAGCTCGTTTAAATTGATACCTTGATAATTAAAAGACAATAATACAAAAGCTTATAGCCCACTTGTTCCTTGTTAATATTACAAAAGATGACATAGATTTCCCAAAATATGATATAAAAGTCTTTAAGCGTGCAATCCAAAACGTAACCCAATGCATCCTTGGCACCTCGTGCCTACTGACCTCCTGAAAACATTGCTTAAAACGTCAACAAAAATGTTGGTGAACTTCAAGGTATTTTTCATAGTTTATGTATTTAAATAATGCAGAACGTAAGACTTCCCGTGATGTTACTAACTATATGCAATGCACAAAGCAAAACACTTGAGCAATCACCAAAACCAGATTACATTTACACTAAGCTCATGACACTGAAGCTCGACAGTCTTGTTCGCAAAATATTGCTACTCAGCCCGAAATGATGTTCTAACCCGAAACATCCCTGATTCGACATGCTATAACGTTCGTTCCCGGTGATAGCTATCACCGAAACGGGAGGTCGTTTTTTCCCAGAAGAATCTATTAAATAAATTCGCGCTCACATAATTAATTCCCAACAAAACTATGCAATTGACAGTTCATGATAAAATGGGCTTAACTGGGTTAACGCTACTCTAGGACAACATGTAATCTAATGGCAAAATATCCATTTGCTCCAATTGTAAAACAAAGCTTGTTTCCACCCAAATAATAACAAATCAGTAAAAACTGTAAAAAGTTGTTGGGCTATGAACTCACCTCAAGATGAGTGTCTGAAATTTTTATATCAATATGGGAATGCTCACGATTATTCCCAATGCAACTAATTCAATATAGGTCTATAAGTACCCGAGTACTTTAATTAATAACATTATATAATTCTATAGTTGTTACATCGTACTATCGTTCGGGCTATCACAATTTAAGAGGTCATGACATGACGTACGAGGAGTTAGGACACTTTAAATCGTAAATCCAACAACTCGTCGATGGACGCCATCCCGAAGAGGCCTCATTATGAAACTCCCTAGTATTATAGCACTTTGATAACCACTAATATTCTATATTAGCATAATCACCGACTAATCTTTTAGTAAAATAAATATTTATACAAGTTAAAACTTTTATATAATATCTTTTTGAAAAAAAGCCTAATTCGGTCGATTTTAAGTCCTGGCCTCGCGTTTCATACGTCCACGTCTTCGAAGTAATACGAGTGATCAAAAAATTACATTTCATGTTTTGATATTCTGCGAAGAATAGTGATTATATACTGTTCACTAGACAGCATCATGACGTTTTAGGGATATAATTAGCGTAAACTTGTAATCGTATAACCTTATATCGTTTAAATCCTAATTTTTATGATTCCTTCGAGTACTGTCTTTGTTATTAAAATATATCTATATTTTTATAAATTTGGGTCCCTGATAATATACTTTTAACTGTCATATTTTTAACAACTACTTTTATAAACTTTTAATTATCGAAAATGACCGTAGTTTATTCGTTAAACTTCCGTTTTTTAGCAGATTCTTTCGAGCACGATCTCGTAAGTTAAAAGTATAACAATAGTTTTGATGGTTTTTAACAAAATATGATTACTGTAATGAATAGTTAATTTTTATAAAAAAGTTTTATAAAAGTATTTATCGTCGTAAAATCGAAATAACGTATCTTTTTCGTTATAAATCTTTTTTTTCGAGTTTCTTATCATTGGAATCGTCATGAGGCGTATTATTATATTTAAGGCAAATTCACTAGTATGAATTCGGATTTAAAGCAGCCCTACATAATCATTATAAAAAGCTTTGTTTTATCAACTTTTATAAACCCAATTTATACTTAAACATGTTTATACTTAAACCATATGTTATACATACTTATACATCAATTTTCCATGATATCTAAAACCATATGACAAAGAATAAGTGCATAAAATCATAACATAAGTTAAAACTCATTTTACATATTAAAAAGTCCCCTTAGTGGTGATTTAGCCATAAAAAACATATTACACAAAAAATAAGATAAATAAAAAGTATAAAAAATTAGGAAACCTTATGGATGATGTATAATGAGAAATAAGTGCTAAACCCGTGATTTTAAATCAAAACAAAGCTTACAAGCTTATAAACCCTAGATTAGGTTTGAAACCCTAATCTTCCCTTTTCTTCTTAAATCCTTGCAATTGAAGAACCAATGCTTGTAAATACCTTAGTGTGTCTTAGGATTGATGTGTATAGGCTTGTATGGATTATATAAAAATTTTGTATGATTTGTTTGGGTAGCTTATTCAAGCCGTGGGTTTTGAGCTAGGAAGGGAGAAAGAAAAACAATTTTGCTAAGTAAAAGAGTGTATGTAAACTTCACATATGCATGAGTATTTATAGGAGAAGTGAAAAGATATTTGTTAGTTGCAAAATTTGACTAGAAAAATCCAAGAGAGGGGCCTATTGTGCCGTGGGTTTTCAAGGGGACCAAAGGGGAAGGAAACAAGGGTTTAATGGTTATGTTTGTTGGTCTCCTATCATGGGAATCATCCCATGATTTCAAGGGAGGTGTTTCCTAGTAAATTTTCTTATTAATTTGTATGTTTACTTGTGTATTTATAAAAGAAATATTAATAAATATTTTAATATAAATGTCAAGTGGTAGATTTTTATATAAAGTTTGACTTAGTAAAGTCTGGTATTTGTAAAGTATTTGTTATCATTGTATAAACATTTGAAACGTGTTATAAATATATACAATGCAATAAAGTTTTATAAACGTGGATCATTGTAATACTAAACATAGTATTGTTTGAAGCGTATTTAATTTCAGGTTTTCCGAAAACCTATGTCATTTATCCGAAACGTAAACACTTTCACTACGAATAAAATAACTTGTGTAATTTAAAAATTATCCTCAAAATAATTACTTAACCCTTGTTTGATCGTACACAATAATTTGCTGATTCCCTGTTACGTTTCACTAGATTAATTTCTTGCTACGCGATTTAACTTAACGATTTCCATTAAAAACAAACGCGTACAATACAAAAAAATAAATAGCGACTTTATCAACGTCGTACATTGTCCTAAAACATGGGGTGTTATAGTATAAATACTGCCTGTGATCAGATATAATTCATATGAATCTTCTTGACAGGATTTCGCAGCTGTACTAGTCGTTCTCGTTACCGGAGCGTCTCAAAGCAGAGAACACGGTAAGAGTGAATCAGATAGTTACTATATTTCTGATTAAGTCATCAATTCATATATTGGACCAAATCGATATCCAATTATCACAAGTTTGATTCATATAGAATCTCACAAGTCACCTACCAAGAGCTTGTTTGATGTTGGCTCAAGCAGGATTTCCATCACACTGAATACTTAATTATCACTTGGATGTTCTGCAAGATCCGCAAGGATAAAGTTGTAGACACTTGTTACAACTTTAAACTTTATTGTGTTCAACAAGTGATTTTGACCCATTTTTATTTTATAATCCTAATGAGATTTATAATTTTGATCTCTTCTTGGCTCTAGACTCGATTTGTGCACTTTTGGTTTTAGTAATCGGAGGCTAGAGCAAACTGCCACCTATTCAATATCAACAATCTCGGAGTGAGATGTCAATAGATAACGTGTGTATCTCTGTGACAAATGAGACAAGTTTCTTTTAAGAGAAACTCGAATGGCTGGGAAGAGTTGTGCATTGCATCACTAGGTCCATGACGGCTTTCTTCAAAACCAACAATCATATTTGTGATTTTGGTAGATTTTGTATTGACCCGGTTTCTACCTAAGTTGTGTGGAGAGCTGCTTTGTTTTCACCCTTTATCCATACATTTCTTTTTCATTCTTCAACCCCTTTAATGCTTACCAAGATGTCATTACTAACACCTTGTTATGATTGTTCCAGTGTTAGCTCAATCTTAGTCGGCATTCTTCCCTTATTCTCATTCATCTCTAATCATACCTAAGGACTTCTAATTCTATCTATAGAATGTCCTTGGGTAGATCCCTCCAGTTCTAGTTGGATCATAGGACTTATACCTAACCTTAACCACCTTATGACTTTATCAACGTCGTGAGATTAATTGGTTGTTAGGTATAGAGATCGAACCATAAAACCATTTTCATTGTTTCATCTGTATCAAAGGTTTTTATATTTAAATACTCCCCCTACACATGTGCTCGAGATTCGAAATTGTTTTGCACATGAAGGAAAGAGTTGCACTTAGAGTCTTAAAGATCACATTCTTCTATATCATATTTTAATCACATTTTCTCCCCTTGTTTTAAATAATAAATCTCTTAGTATTTGAAATACCAATTGATTAAAATTTATGACATGAAAAATTCCATGGGGAGAAAAATTATACCATGATATTGCATGAATTCATTTTTTTGATTGCTCCCCTTCAACATAGTATGTGGGATACCACTAATTTTTTAAAACTTGACGTTACAAGGAAAAATTTTATATGACACCACAAATATGTTGAAGACGGATTGAGATGCCTTAGTGAACAATGTATATTATTAATTGACATTTTAATTTCCACATTTTAATTTCACGAAATGTTTTTGGATACATAAAATTGACATTTATGAGATGTACCCAAAAGACATTAAAAGGATTTGGTTTTAAAAGCTCCCCTCAAAAATTGATCTACATAAATATGACATGTTGAGAAAAAATTGATACCATGATTTTTAAACTTATTTGAGGAAGGGAGTGTTGAACACACAATTTAACAAATACCACTATTAATGCATAAGATACACAAGATTCTAATTGTAAACAATTTGACATTGAAAGTTCTTTTTGAAAAATTGTGTTCAATGATTTTTTTTAAAACCATGATAAAAGACTTCTCTTCTATTTGTAAAGTAAGCGCACGGAAGCTTATACTTCCCTATTAAATTCGGGTCCGAGTTATGCACTGAAATGTACATAAGTCATAGAGAATAATTTAGAAATGACATGTTTTGAAATGTTTGAACTCTTGCTCGAACTTCATTTACATACCCGTGTCAATGTTAATCGACATTTCTAGGTACGTAAATGTTATCGATTCCAAGAGACACGTCGAGAAGATTCCTTTTCGTATTTTTGAAATTTTTTGATTTTATATTTTGTTTTTCAAGATTTTATAGTTTTGTATTTCTTTTTGTTGGTTTTATATTTTTGTATTTTCTTTTTTCAAAAATATTATAAATCAAAATAAAGAGAAAAATAAAATATTTACAAATTCGATGTTTGATGAATCAAGCAGATTCGTTTGCCAGAACCTCCAGCTCTGCTGGAGTCAAACATCTCATACCGAGTCTTCTGACGAGATACTTAAACCTATCTTTGGGTAAGGCTTTAGTAAACAGGTCAGCTAACTGGTATTCAGTTCCGACAAAGAATAATTCAACAATACCCTTTTCAACCTATTCCTTTATGAAGTGATATCTGACATCGAATGCAAATAACGGAATGATGACTTGGATTGACACAAATGGCTATGCCTGCCTAACCTGTGAGCTAATTCTCATCCAAAAACTTGACGCATGCACGCAGATAAAGACACTATACTCGGCTTTCTGCTGAAGACCATTGTAGTGCATCTGCTTCCATGGATGACTCAGCTTACTATAATTAATGCACCTCCTGAAATTGTATGCCACCAATGTGTCTTACGTAAATCAAAGACTGCCCGCGTAATCCGAAATCTGAAAAACAGTTAAAATTTTTTTCGAAACCGGTGTCCTTTGGATACCAGAGTCCTATGTTAATGGTATTCTTAAGGTACCGAAAGATCCGCTTAACCGAAGTGAGATGTTTCTCAGTCGGTCTTGCTTGATAGCCAGCACAATAATACGTTGCATGTACAATATCTGGTCTACTTGTTGTCATGTACATGATGCTTCCGACCGATACTACAATATTTTGTTGGTCAAAGTCCGAGTTCACTACAAGTCAGCATCTAGTGTATCGTAGACCATAGGAGTACCATGCAATCACATGAGGTCATACCATGCTTATAATAATCTCTTGAACATACCTATCTTGGTTTATAAAGTACCAACCACGTGGGATTGTGATCTAAATTCCTAAAAAGAAGTTACTCCCCATCATAGACAATTCAAACATGAATGTCATTAGTTTTTTCAAACCTTTTTGAAAGTTTTGGGTTTGTATAACAAAATAATTCATCAACGTAAAGATGCAAACAAGCAATTTGTCTTCCCCTTTTTTTATAATTGAACAGAGTTGATCAATCTAAACCTTTTGGAATCCTTTGGATACCAAAAGTTAGAGAGTTCATCGTACCATGTCCTTGGAGCTTGTTTGAGTCCATTTGATGCCTTTTTGAGACGATAGACTTTGTCACGATGATGTGGGTCTACGAATCCATCTGGCTGGTTGACGTACACTTCTTCCTTTAGACGACCGTTAAGAATGTATGTCTTGTCTCCGATCTGGAAATACTGGAAATGATTTTAGTGCAGCATACGTCACAATAACCAAACACTTCCAACGCGTGACTGAGCAAATGACTCTTCGAAGTCGAATCCTTCCTGTTGAGCGTATCCCTTAGCTACAAGATGAGCTTTGTTGCAAATTACAGTATTTTCCTCATCACGTTTGTTTTTCTAGAGCCACTTCATGTTAATGACATTTTTACATAAGGGCCTGTCGCCGAATTCCTCAGACCATTTAGAGTCGTAACAAACTGGTGAATTTCATCCTCATCACGTCCATCTCGCAGAAATCAGCCATGTCGTCTTGATGTCTTGGTTTTTGACACACGGTGATGCGCACATACACATCTTGCCATCTTGTTTCTAGCTGACTGTCTTGTTCTAATTGGATTAGAAGGATTTCCAATGCCATTTATACTAAACGGATGACTTTGTCCAACTATGTTCAGAAGGATGGTCGTTGATTAGAATGTATGCATGTGTTTACGAATCACATACCAGATGATGTCGCCCCACATTCTTTACCGGTGTACTAAAGATGTTGATAAATTTGTCTTCTTCAACTTGGGCATTTTCTTTATTAGTTTCTGCTTGATTAATGTTCTCAGTAGCAGTGACAGTTGGTGCTTGACTTGTAGTTTCTGGTGTTGTTTGAATGATCAATAGAGGTGTATTTGCAGCAACGATTGTTGTAGTAGATTGAGTTGCGTTTTTGTGGTTAACGTTTATTAGGTGCATCAGCAGTAGTTACAGGGGAAAAGACTTTGAACACAACTGAATATTCCATTGAGAAATTCATCGAACTTCAGACTAAATAGCAAAATCCAGCTCCATTGATGTTTACTGGCTAAGTCGCTTAGGACATTTCTTGACCTTTTAGGGACTAGGACTTAAACTTCATGATTCAAGTGCCATTGTTGGACATTGTTAAAACGGGTTTAGAACTGACGTGATCTTGACGCTTATTTGAGGCAATTCATCAAGTTGACATAATGGGTTCAACTATCCACTCTGATCACTTGTATATACACGATAATGCTCTTGACTAAGTAAATAAACCCTATAAAAAACACGCTCACGATTTTTTCTCTCATATTTGTCTAGATTTTTACCATCTCTGATGATATAGCAAAAAGAGCTAAAAATGTGAAAGAACTTAACAGAGGCCATTAATGATGTGTTAAGGTGTTTTCTAAATTTCGAGTGAATTACGTTTGGAACGGTTTTGAGTAAAACATGTTGTGGCAATTGCTTCAGCCCAAAAGTATAGAGGAACTTTAGCGGCGCTTAGCATTATTCGAGCAACCTCAATAAGAGTAATTTTTTATTTTTATTTTTTACCGGTAAATCCGTCTTCGACAACAACGCGTTTTGTTACATAGTTTGACCATGGACGTTTGGGTGTTTTAATACTTACTATGTCAAAATATCATGAAGATTTTATTCAATGAATTTTGTGATTTTCAGTTCGCACTGTTCTAAACTAACTTGACATGAAGTCCTCTTTTGAACAAGTCTAGAAATCAATGGAAAACATCAGGTGGTTTCGTCTTTGGACCTCAAGAAGTGAGTCCAGGTGAATAATGGAGTAATCATCAACAATTACGAAGAACCATAAATCTTTTCATTAATACTTTCGACCCCGCATTAGGACCACATAGTCCTGTTAGTAAGTTGTAACCGCTTTTGTAGCTTCGGTGCTATCTTTGTGATAAAAGACTTTCGATTGCCTTTCCCTAACTCACATTAAAGAACAAAATGAATCTTGAAAATTTTAAACTTTGGAAGACCACAATATCATTCTTTGATAACAAGTTGATGAAATCGAAGTTCAAGTGAGAAAGACGACGATGCCATAACCAAGCTTGACACGATGTAGCTTTAGCCATTAACCAAGTAGGATTGGGAGTGGATGTGTCTTGAAGAGTGATGGAATACAGATATGTGCCATGAGAACCCATGAGCAGATCATTTCCCTTCAAATCACGGATGTAACTTGTAGACTTCTAAAAAGCAACTTACAAATCCACATCACAGAATTGACCAACAGAGAATAAATTGTGATTCAGTCCTTCGACGTAATAAACTCTTTTGATAGTGATATTTCCCTAAACCAGATCTCCATAACCAAGAATCGGTGCAATTTGATCATTTCTAAACTTCACCGTACCCAGAAATTTCTCCACAAAATTACTTAGTCAAAGTTATAATCAATAAAATATTCATTCCCAAAATATAAATATCTCTGTATCTTTAATGTCTATCCAAGTGGATACGGCTTATGGCAGATGAGTGATACGCCGTATTGGGAATTATTTGTATGCATTTTCTTGTGAAGAGTTGGCGCTGATACGCCGTATCTCTTTTTGTGGATACGGCATATTGATCAGAAATAGTCAATATTCAAATATCATAGTTTTAGCTCCAAAATATGCACCTTTTAGCATGTCTTCACAAATCACTCTTTGATTACTGCAAATAAAACTTTTAAGCAATTAAGTACAAATTCTTGCAATAATTATATAAAAGTAGGTAACTTATTCAGGATAAATGATGTTATAAATGTAACGTTATTTGATGTCATCAAATATCCCCCCCCCCCCACTTGAATCCTACTTGTCCTCAATTAGACTCTAGATTATATTGAAAATGTATCATAACTGGAGTCAAGGATTTTTCTATTTAAGAACTTCTTTCGTTTTAATCACCTGTATGAGACCAAGCACCTCACGAAATATAGAAATAAAATCACTCAATCACTCAACTAATCTAGGATACACATCTCTAGCACTAAGAGCAGGGAGAAACAAGTCAAAAGGTTAATTGGGTTTTTATTATAAGGCTAAGGGTTGATCATTCTAACAATCTTTCACCGATAGTACCATACCAACAAGGTAGCTAAAGCACAGATACACGACTGTAATAACGGAATAGACATGTGTGTTCGATTACATCCTTATTAGAGTTTAACCAAGGGTTATGATGAAAAATGTTATAGGGTATAGATCTTCTAACTTTCACCAAAAGTAATAAACCAACTAGGTGGTTGAATCACGCATACATGGTCGTACCAACAGAATAGACATGCATGACTCGATCTCAACCTTGTTCGAGTAAAACCTAAGGTTAATTGCTATTTCACAAAACAAATAGATTAAGCTTAAACAAATAAGGTAGTTGTGGGAACTTTCACCGTTCCAGATAAAAGACTCAAAATATAGATAAATGCCTCGATCAAATATCATGACAAAGACAACCTAAGTTGCATTCCCATAACGTTCAACTTCTCGAACATCCCAAAGATTACATACTTTTAACAAAGTGTGAATCGCCACTATACAAAAATATACATCGTTGATTTTGTATCCGCATATCAACAAAATCGATCCTTCCAAGTATTCATCGTTTAAGATACTAGGCGAACCAACTATCCCCCCCAAAAAATTTTCCCAAAATTCCACCCCCCCACCCCCCCTCCCCTAACACCCCCTTTTTTCCCCCCCCCCCCACCCCTCCCCCCCCTTTTTTTATTTTTTATATTTTTTTTTTTTTGATTTGCAATTTTTTTTTCTATTTTTTTTTCATTTTTTTCATAACATAAACCTCGGTGTAATTTCACCGTCTTCACAATCATAATTCATCCGGATAATTTTTCCTTTAACACTTCATCTTCAGACATAATACATAATCGCAAAAGTAGCAAAATACATGAGCTACATACTTTCCCATTGCATTGTGCAATTTCCCGACCTAACCGGATAGAAAATTTCACTTTGACACAGGAAATACAAAACTTTACACAAAAGCAACTAGCAACTTGATTAAGTAGGCTTAATCTATAGGTAGGTCTAATTGAAAGGTGTAACTAAAATAGACAATGGTGGTGAAAAAGACAGTAATGCTTAAAAAAAAACAAAAAAAAAAAAAAAAAAAAAAAAAAAAAAAAACAAAGCAAGTTTTTTTTTTACATTTTTTTTTCTAGGGACATACCTATAGTGAGAGTAAGCAAAGGGTTTACACAAGATTTAACTAACCAGTTAGATATTAATTTACAACATTTTAAGCTTTTTTTGGAGTCTTCCTATAGAATTTACATTAAAAATGTTTTCTCCATCTAAGTCTATAGTACTCATCGTTGTGTCTCGAGTGCATTATACCAAAGCAAAGTTTCTAAGTCCCACACATCACCGGCACACTCAATTTTTTTGTGGAATTTTAGTAAGCGTTTGGAAAACAGAATAGGCTTAATTCTCACAATTTAGTATTAAGGGTTATAGTGCGCGAGGTCATGTAACTAGTAACTAGTAATTTTTATAAAAGTTATGCTAAAAAAAATTTTAATTTGGCATAATTTAAGCATATTGCATATTATTTGTAAAAGAAAGACAAGTAGGCTTTCTAATTCCTCCAACATCCACTTAATTATTGATGTTTCGTTTGTGTGGTGTATATGTATTGTTTCATGGTTTTAAATTTATATTTTGCGACTCAACCGAAAACAACACTTTTAATGGGCATGTACCAAACGGAGTAGTTTTGTGGTAAGCAGGAGTCGATCACTGAGAGCACGGTTACATATATAATTTTAATTAATATCTTGGCTATCTAATCTATGTAAATTCTATTCAAATCCTATGTTTAAACCTATGTCATCTACATCCTAAATCTATCGGAAAAGGGGTTTTCAACCTGAAAGACTGGCACCGTTTTTGGTTTTGCCTACAATCAATTCAAGACACTGTTACCCACGCAAGCTAATAGACAAAAGATAAAAGAGCGGTTTGAACCCTGATATAGAAAAATGTAATTAACCATATATTAATCCGATTAGAACTGTTGGTTTGTTTATTAAGTGCAATGATTTATTCTCTCGATGTGGCATATCATTCTTAAGACCTTATGGCTTTACAGTCATCCTAAACCTAGACACCTAAATTCTGTCATAATTAAAGCCTCAACGTAAGCATCTGTATTTGCTGATTATAATCTATCTTAGGGATTAAAGCAATGGTGATCTTGTTAAACCTTAGCTCATAGAGACTTTACCTACTTACCGCTTAATGGCAATCTATACACTAGTAGTCCACTTGTCCAACTATCCAATAGAATCAGAACATTATTTGTTGAATTATCTAGTTCACCTGCTAGTCAACACGATCAATAAACCATCGACAATATCTAATTAACTAGTTAAGCCCGAAGCGTATTGATTGCAATTTTACATACATATATAATATATAATATATATAATACTATGGAAAATTACCAATTTACCCTTGATGACAAAGGCAAAAAGGAAACTCTACTCTTCAAAATATATATAATATAATAAGTATGATAACCGGGAAGTATGATTCCCTGGGTCATTTTCCCCAACGATTTATGAAATTGATACTACGCTTGTTGTTCGGACAATGATTTGAATGGGAAGCAATAGTTGATTTGATTAACAACTTTTTAACAATTAAAATTAACAAATTCTAACAATTAAGCATAAAGACAAATACAAGAATTCAAAATATAACTAAAAACGCAAAACGGGATCCCTAAACGGAGGTCGAAAACAATAAATTACCAAAAATAAACCTAATTTAAAATTTTCTTTTTAAATAGACTCTATTTGACTAAAAAGTAAATTTAAAGAAAACTAGAACAAAAACGGAATTGAAATGAGCGTTAAAACACGAAAAACGAAAACTAGAACGAATCTCATTCTTTAGAAAACAAAATTTTGCAAATTAGACCCTACGAAAGAGAAACTGATTTTCCTATGAACTTTAGGATAAAAGAGAATTTTCTAAAAAACATTTTTATTTTTTTGATTATTTTTCTATTTTTTATGATTTTTTAAAGTTTTTAATGAAAATAAAAGATTAAAAATACTAAATGAACTCTAAAAATTCTAGAAAAATGACAGAAAATAGCTTAAACTATTTAAATCCTAGGAAAAATAAGCCCTAGTTCACAGCTTATTAAATAAGCTACGAAATAAGCTGTGACAGCTTATTAGCTTAAAATGCTAAAATGAGTATAAAGGTTTAAAGGTGCAAGAGTCTTATGAAAAAGACCCAAGGGCACAGCGGTAAGGAGTGGGGGTGTGTGTGTATAAAAGGTTGAGGTGTTGAGGTCGAGGGTTTGAGTCTTGCTCACCCCCGACTTCCACTTCCCTTTTTTCTGGTTTTTACAAAAAACTTAAAGAACAAAACTTGTAGATGACAACTTTTTAAACAACTTTAATAAAGTGACTACTAGCTTAAACTCAAAATATAAGCTCTCAAAAAACTTTTTAATAAGCTGTTAACAGAAAGTGGGCTTTTATGCTTTAAAAAGCTATTCTGCACTAAATTAAGCACAAAGTTCTTATTTAAGCACCATTTTCAAAACTAAAAGATGTCCTAGAAAGCTTAAGATGAGTAGAAGCTAAATTTAATAAGCTAACTTTACTAAGAACACTAAAAGATCTCTAAATTTAATGATCAAAAGAGCAAACTCAGGAATAAGCACTAAAAACTTGAAATCTAAATAAGCTAAAAAGCTCAATAAGCTATGACAGAAGCTTAGCTTTTGCAAACTTAACAATCAACATATAAGCTATAAATCAAACTCATAAAAACTAAACTTATAAGCTAAAAATCTAAGTTTAAAAGCAAAAATCTACTTAGTACTGTTTTTGGCTTTTTGAGGTTTTTTTATGTACTTTAAAAGCTATTTTACCCTAGGAAATAAGCTAGAAATTTAAAATTAAGACTTAATCTATATTAAGCTATATGATAACTATAATCCTACTGATTTTTAAACTCTAAATCCTAGAAACTCTAGCTTAAAATGAAGCTAAAAGACAGCAGTAGTAACTGCTGTTACTACTGCTGGTACAATTGACCAAATGGTAAATCTAACTTGCAGGTGACCAAATGGGTCAAACATACACAAAACACTCCAAATGAGTGTAAATGAGCACTTAACAATCAAAATCCAAACCTAAGAAAGCTTGGATCAAAAATTCTAACTAGCTAGAAAAGATATATTTCCCCTGGTGCAAAGACAAACAGATTAAGCTTAAACTTTTTTATATTTTGAAATCTAACCTAAGAAAACAATCTTATTACTGATTAAAAGTGAAAATTAAAATGACTTAAGCAAATATCACAACTCAGTTTGACTTTTAAGGGTCAAACAGCACTAAACCAAACACTCCTTAAACTATGGCAGATTTAAATAAAACTTGACTAAATGAAATCTACCTAACAAAGCTAAAGTACCAGATCTTAAATAGCTTATAACAAGCTTGATAAACATAGATCAACAATAAAATTAGCTAGAAACTAAGATCTATAAACTATGCTACTATTTTTGGTTTTTTAATGATTTTTAGGACAGAAATTGCAACACTAAAATCTAAACTATATTAACTAAAACTAGATGATCAATTAAGACTGATAAGCATATAAGATGATAATAAGCTCAAATAAACTAACTAGAAAGTATAATAAGCATTTGATAAGCAAACAAGCATATTCATAAGCTAGAAATTTAAAGTCAAAGGAAATAAATGAGAACTTACAGTGTGCTTTAGCTAAACAAAAGCAAAGATGCTCAAAGAGCTTATCAAGAGCTCTGGCTTATCATTGATAATCCAGTAAAAGTCCTTGGAAACTCATCCTTTGCTAGTTTCCCTTCCAAAAGCTTCTAAATCCAATGTTCCAAGGTTTTTTTTAAACTGATTTTAGAGTTTAGGTGAATTAAAGACTGAATTAAGCTCAATCACAAGCTTATAGACTTGTGAGAGCTATAATGAGTTTATGAATCCGTACACTATCACTAGAGCTTATAGAGAACTTTTGACAATTTATTAAAGAGAACTTAATATTTCATTAACTAAAAAGCTTGATTACATTACTTGAAAAGAGAATTACAAACGTTTAAATGAAAATTACATTTACTTAAAACTTAAAACTTTAGCTAAATTACCTAAAAGTCTAAAAGCTAAAAACTAGGTAAAGAAAAAGATACTGTGTGTGAGGATGAGAGGCCTTTTTATATCATCCAGTTGAACTTTCTAGGCTCCAAAGTTTGTTAGATCCTCCTCCAATCATTGGCCCTTGATTCCTCTAATCATTGAGTACTCATTTTCAACAATTGGATCACTTATGAGCTCACACGGATTGCCAGCTTGGCAATCCGTGATTGAGACAGCTTGTGCTTCTTTTGAGAGTGTAAGTAGTGTAAAATCCCATCTCTCTTTGTGTTTCTTCCATGATCTACGTGCAATCCTTTGTTGGGTATCAACCAATGAGAGCATTTGGTGATGTAAATTTTGCCCATGTGTACTTAGCTCCTTGAATTGTCCTTTTTGGCCTTTAATTTGTAAAATCCCTTTGATTTGACCCGTAGGTAAAAGGAAGAAGAAGGGTGAACAATGGTAAAACTGTTTTCCCGCTATTTTTACTATAAGGGCGTGTTTGAGTGTGTTTGACCCGGGTGTGTTTTGTTTGACTTCGAGTTATAAAAGGGAAATGGGCCTTGGGCCGGGTATTGGTTTTGGACTTTAACAATTGTTTTAACTTTAGTTTTATAAATGTTAACGGGTGTTAACATTTAGGGATTAGGGAATACTTTTGTAATTTTGGATTTATTAAGGGACTGAATTGTAACTTTTGGATTTTGTCTTTTTGTTGTTTGACTTGGGTTGACCTGAGTTGACCAAGGTTTGACCATTGGTTGACTTTTTGACTTTGGGTTTGAATTCCTGGCTTCTTTTGTGCTCTTCCGTTCCTTTTGTTCGTGTTTGCCCGGTTTTAACCGTTTTCTTGTGGTTTTTGCTTTATCCGTACCTGCACATACAAAACACAAAAACAAGCATATCTTTGCCATTTTTATTATGTTTTTGGTCTTTATTGGGTTTATTTTGATATAAAATGGATATGTGTTTTCACACATATCACTTGTTTATACCAAAAGGTAAAACGTTCCATTCATAATGTTTTTGTGGGGGACATGAATATGATGTTAGTGGCTTAGTATCCTCATCAAGTCTTAATTGCCAATATCCATACTTAGTATCCAATATGCTAAAGTGTGTATTTTCTTTTAATTTTTCTAATATATAATCCTTTCTAGGTAGCTTATAAAAATATCCTATTGTAGCTTCATTCATTTTTTATTAATTATAACCATTCATCTCTTTCCTTTTTAATTTCGTTTATATTTTCAACGTGAAATGCCAGTGCTGAATGAGGACTTAAACTCTCTCTTATTATTCTTTTTTTTAATAATTGTCGACATTCTTCTTTAAATTCTTTGACGTCTTTAATACTACAAGGTATTCTATTGGGTATATTAATTTTTGCTAATGGATCTTTTAATTTTATTAAAACCAATTGGTTATTAGTGTTTATATTATCTAGCGAGTTCTCGCTGCATACTTCTTTTAAAGCTTCCTCAATATGTTCTTTTTTCATTGCTAATAGTATTTCTATTTGAAACTTTATGTTTTGTGCTAACATTCGAATATATTCCGTTTGAGTAACTATAGGTGTTGATACTGATTTTCCAGTTTTCATATGTTTTATGATAACATATTTAACACTAGTGCACCCCAGATCATCGTCTCTAGAAAATTTCAAATTCTATGGGGACGTCCATATCATTCTGATTTCTGAACTTCATACAAGCTTAAGTTTTTGCATTATTAACCAACGGATGCCATGTAGATTACCCAATTGATTCGTGTAATAACTTGACGTAAAAGTTTCTTAGGATATTCTTCATAAAACCGCTGGACCAATTCTACAACAATGGAAACTGCCCTAAATTTCGATACCAACTTCCAATTTCGGCAGCAACCACACTCCTAAACACGGGTTTATGGGAGAAGAACAATTATACGAACTTGAATCGGCTTAGGTCTTACTACACTAGTCGACACAAGAGGGCAATTTCTGAGAATCAGCTATGGGAGTGATCCAATAGCCTAGTAATGGTTTGAAAGATAATGCATTATCACGCAACCATGGAAAGGGAGTGATCCGATAACCTATATGGTTGAAATATAGCATATGCACTCGGGAACTCCTCAACAAAATCAATATTTCCCATAATACGGTCCAACTTCTTAAGGATCCCATTTTTGCCTTTAGGTTTCTGGTTCCATGTATAGTGCAATCCAAAACTGTTTATATCCATAACTTCGATGCATTTAACGCAGTCTTTAAAATCACACATACCCAGATTCATTGAAGACGAACCATTATACCTATCTTCAATATTTAGGGCAACATTAAAACCACCCATAAGAATCCATGGGGAACTACGAACCACCAATTTATGAAGGTTCAGTTTAGCCCATAAATGTCTTCTATCCTTGTAGTGGATTCATGCATAAACAAACGTATAAAATAACAATTTATTATCAGCCTTGTGAAAGATTTTTGTGTGCATAGCCTGGTCCGATTGCGCAACCACCACAATGTCCACAACATCTTTATTCCAGCCAAGGATGATTCGGCATCCCTTGGTACACAAACTAGCATTAGATGACCACTCCCAACAGCGAAAAACTTTCGAACAAATGTTTGTCAATGCTACAATATCCACATGTGATTCAAGAATTGCACAAACGCTAAGGTTATTTTCATGCAACACCTGACGAACCTCAGATTGTTTGGGGTCCGGTTCAAACCCTTTATATTCCACGAGGCTAAGCTAAACATGAGGAACATCTATGGAGGGAGTGCTTGCCCCCTTAACTTTCATCTTTTTTGGGTTATCCTTAACAAAAACCTCTCCAATCTAGCTTTTCGAATCATCATTATAAATAGTTGTTGTACCAGATTTATTTGTCTGATCGGTAACCCCCGTATCACTATTAGGATCTACAACGGACGTAATATCGTTTAGTTTCTCAAACAAGTTACGAAGCTTTACTCCATTGTCCTCTCCCTCCTTCACCTTCTCCTTTTCATTAGTCTTAGTCCCAGATGTGGATGGAATAGAGTCATTATTTTTTTGTTTAACCGGCTGGTATTGGAAGTTCTTTGAGTTATTAACCTTGAAACCTCCAGCATGGTTCTTCGATTTTATAGCAGTTCCTTTACCTCTCTTCTTTCTATTCGTAACAGTGGTAAATCCATCCTCAGGAGCAGCCACTGGAATTATATGTTGAGCAGGAACCTTTTTTGGACAGTTGTCTAGCGTGTGGCCAAAAACATGACAATCATTGCACAATGGGGGCTTCCATTCATACTCTATTTGGATTTTAACCATAGTATGACCA
>BQNB010115544.1:0-21540 GCA_026074375.1 Tanacetum coccineum
TTTTTATGTAGTATATAGCAAAAAATTTAGTCTTAGTTCAAACTTATACTTGAATTTTTCAAAAAGAAGTCTTCTCTATGTAAAGTAAAATAAAAAAATAAAAAAAATGGAAAAACTTTTGAAAAATGGAAAAAGGGGTGTTTTAAAGCTTGTGATTTATTGACTCTCCCCACAAAAGACTTTGCTACTTTTCAAATGATTAGTTTGGGGAGATTTTGAGGTATTTGGTTTTAGAGCATATAATATAGCGTGAGGACACGTCAATCACTTAGTTTGGGGGATTTTGAAATGTGAGAAATCACATATCCTTTTTATACCAAAAATGTCCATAAAATGATCACTTAGTTTGGGGAATTGTGCAAATTATGCATGTATATTGCTTGTTTTGTCATTTGTAAATGTGTAGGTACGGATAATGCCAAAATTACAAGAAAACGGTCAAAACCGGACAAACACGAACACGGGAATGGATAGAATGCACAAGAGCCGGGAGTTTCTAGCAAAGGTCAAGAAAAGTCAACATCAGTCAAGCTTTGGTCAACAAAAAAAAATGTCAAAACCCTTGAAAATACCCAAATAACCCTTAATGTTAAATCATTTTGCACCTAAAGTCTAAAATTAATAACACCGTTAGTCCTTTTAATATAAAAGACTAACGGTCGTTATATCTTCACATATTTACCCAAGCCCAAATAACCAACCAAGCCCAAAACCCTTTAAAAACTACCCGAGCCCAAAGTCAAAACTCGTTTAAACCGGGTCAAACACAAAAACGTATAAAAAAAAGGGCGCGAATGGGTGTTACTATTCACCCATCGTCCTAATTTACCCAGCTTCCATTTTAACTCGATTAAAAGGGAATTAACCCTTCTAGAAGCAATCCAATGTGGCTAAGCAGATGCTTAGTCCCAAGTGCCCATGTCAGCAAGCAAATCGTCATCAAAACCCTTTGATTGGTCAAAGGAATGGCACGTGGACATCAAAAGAAACACTCCTGAAATGAGAAATATTAACTAAAACAAGTGTAATAAATGATGAGAGCTCCATAAGATATGGGATTTCCCAGCTTTATTGGTCACTACAATCATAGCTAACAGCATTCCACCTAAGAATCTAAGGCATTTAAAGTAGTTATTCAACTGACACAATCCTTCTTGTAGGCTCCTTGTTCCTGCTGTCTTGATTCCTGGGTGCCCTGCATTCCCTTGCAAAGTGTCCTCTCTTGTGGCAGTTGAAACACTCCACCTTGGACTTGTCAACCCTAATTCTTTCTTTGTTAGCCTTATCCAGCTTCCTTCAAGTATTCTTTAGGAATCTTCTTGCCCTCATAGTCAGCATAACAATGTTCTACCTTAAATCCATCTCTTCTAGATCATCAGGATTGATTTGTTGTAGATCTTCATTGTCTAGCTGTGGAATACTTGGTTGGCTAGAAAAGAAGGAATAAATCATAGCATCACTTAAATTTTTGATAGTTGTTGAGCTATCAGCAACACCCTGAGTGCTAGCAGTATTAACACCCTGAGCAGTATTAACTGCTCTAGTTGTACTGTTAGTGCTGCTAGAGGACAAAAAGGCCCACATTGTGGAAGTTTGTCGGTTGATTTTGATGGTCTCATTGACCTCAGATTTATAAGCATTAGGTTGTTAAAGAGTTCTCATAACTCAAATGATCCCAATTCTCTGGTTTGTTCTTCCACACAATAGTATGCATAGTCCATTCTTGTGACATACTTCTCAAGAACTTTTGATTTATGTCTTCTTGAGGGATGACTTCACCATGCATCTCCAGTTGACTAATTAATTTTTGAATCCTTTCATAGGTTTGCTCAATCACTTCTGTGTTGGATGCAACAAAGTTTTCATACTACTGCTTTAGAAGATTTTTCTGAGTTTTCTTTGTAGCATTATTACCTCCAAATCTATTCTTTTTTGCATTGCATCTGTGTTTTAGCACTCCTTTGTATGAGTTGAACTTTATTGATGCTCATTTTGGTAAGGCATCAACAGAGTGCTTGCTTGCCATCAACTCTGCCCTTCTTTGTGCCTTCTCTTCAACAATTGTAGGAGGAATAACAGTCTCCTTACCATCAACAGTTTTTGTTACTATAGGTGCATTACCATTTTCTATGATCTCCCAAAGAGTGTAATCAATGCACTGTAGGTACTGTTCCATCCTTATCTTCTAGAGATCATACTCACCAGGTTAGAGTATGGGTAGCTTGATAGTTTGAGTAGATTGAGAGTCCATTGCTTCTTGAAAAAATAGATCTTATGTGTAGTAAAGTTTCTTCTTATTCAAAGCTTCTCACAAGCTTTGATACCACTTGTTGATCCCAATAGAATAGATCTTGCTTAGCTTGTATATTCCTAAGTTATATTGAATAAATTCAAAACAACTATGATAGAAACTTTGATTGTGAATATCAAAGACTATGCGGAATCTAGTCAATGATACTAAGAAGAATTTTAATGAAATAGTAATGAATAAGATTAATAACAAAAAGTTAACCAAACTTTCAGTCTCAATATAATACGAACACTCTTAATAGTGTTAGGGTTTACAAAACCTTAAAGCCACAAATAGATTGACAGAATAATAAAAAGATGATGTCTATCTTTATGCCCTAGGACCTCCTTTTATACACCAAGGAGTCATAGTTGATTTACAATATATTACAAAATTTTAGAATATTCACTAAGATCCGTTCTATAGATAACTCATACTTATCACGTAAGTATTCTTGATCTCCAATCAATCTTTATCTTTTCAGCAGTCTTAATCCTTGAGCAGTTGTAACTTTGTACCAGCAGCACTAACTGAGTACAAGCAACATTAACTACTTAGAATATTTTCTTCATTCTTCATCAGCAGTACTAAGTTACACTAGCAGTACTAACTTTACTCTAGCAGTAGTAACTAACAGTACTAATATACACTAGCAGTAGTAACTTACACTAGTAGTAGTAACTAGCAGTACTAACTACTTAGCATATTTTTCATAAAGATTACTAACAACATTAATTTATGCTTAGCAGTACTAACACACACCTGAGCAGTCTTAACTTTAAGATCATCATGAAGTCTTTTAATCCCAATAGATTACGTATCCTAGTCAGCGTTACGGTGTAACCATGGCAATACGGTTACGTCGTAACATATTTTAAACCTATATTCAGGTTGTCCTCGTCGGCATTGTTACGCCGCAACACACCTCAATGGTTACGGCGTAAACATCTCGAAGTCTATAAATAGAGGCCTCATTTCTGCATTTGAGATATCTCCCCTTCCTATAGCTCATACAAGTGTAGGGAGAAAAACTCTTTTTGTCAGTACAACTAGAGTTATGAAGGAAGGAAGAAGAAACCATGTTTACAAGTGACAACATTAGATTTAGGAACTTTGGTGTCTCGAACATGTTTTCCACACTTGTTCTGTACATTATCCTGAATCTAGACATGGTGTAATTCTCCTTAATACTATCATTGTTTTATATCCTTTTGATGTCTTATCTCTTCTTGTTATTATTGTCGTTATTTGGTTATAGCTTTGATTGCGGGAACTTAGTCTAGGTTTTGAGTTAAGGTTGTGAGAACATTGAGTGTAAAGACACCCTCTTCGCTTAAGTGTTCTCTATTCTCCAATTGAAATACCCACATTCATTGGTGGTTCCTCCTACACCCATTAGGTGTTCCCTTAGCCTTAAGATTGAAATTAAGTTTTTTACATCAATTGCATGCTGCTTGACCACAGTATAATTTTGGCCCTTGCTTTATCAAAAAGTAAGCTTCTATCATAGGATCTAGCTATGGTATTAGGCTTGATTCACATTCGAGTAACATTTACCCTATCTTTAAGCCAATAGAGTAACCATTGAGAACTAGGAATAGGTGAATTCCTCTTGTGGGTTCATTTTACCTAGTGATCATAGGCTAAACGAATATGTCTTTCTAGGTTTAGCGTCACCTTAGATAATTATAATAGTAAATTGCACTAAAAGAGGAGTAGAAATCATTCGAGTAATTGAATGGTAGTATACCTTTTATTCTAGTATTTCTTTTCTTCTTTCTTATTTTACAAAATCTCTTTTAAAGTTCTTATGTTCTCAAATCCAATCACGATAATTTAAATTACTTTCTAGTTGATAGTAGATAACCTCGTTTTAGAAGCCTTGCACATAGCTCTTTGGACCGGCCTCTGACTTATCTCAAGTTTACTACGCACAACCGGGTACACTGCTCGTTAGTGTGTATATAGATCTTAGGTGGTTCACAGTTTAAAATTTTAAAACCTGATCTATTTAAAATAAAATACGCAATAAGTTTTTTGGCGCCGTTGCCGGGGAGCTATAACTAGGTTTTTGATTTGAGGTTTTAGTAAGTATATTTATAGTAATTTTAGTTTAAAATGAAGCCCGGTATCAATAACATGACCTTAAATGAATATTTAATGTATAAAGGAAAGCATATGGAATTGGAGAAGGGTTACACCTCTAGGATTAGTTATGCTTGATATGTGAGAAATCACATATCCTTTTTATACCAAAAATGGCCTTAAAATGATCACTTAGTTTGGGGAATTGTGCAAATTATGCCTGTATATTGCTTGTTTTGTCATTTGTGATGTGTAACAAGAAAACGGTCAAAACCGGACAAACACGAACACGGGAACGGATAGAATGCACAAGAGCCGGGAGTTTCTAGCAAAGGTGAAGAAAAGTCAACATCAGTCAAGCTTTGGTCAACCAAAAAAATGTCAAAACCCTTGAAAATACCAAAATAACCCTTAATGTTAAATCATTTTGCACCTAAAGTCCAAAATTAATAACACAGTTAGTCCTTTTAATATAAAAGACTAACGGTCGTTATCTCTTCACATATTTACCCAAGCCCAAATAACCAACTAAGCCCAAACCCTTTAAAAACTACCCGAGCCCAAAGTCAAAACTCGTTTAAACCGGGTCAAACACAAAAACGTATAAAAAAAAGGGCGCGAATGGGTGTTACTATTCACCCATCGTCCTAATTTACCCAGCTTCCATTTTAACTCGATTAAAAGGGAATTAACCCTTCTAGAAGCAATCCAATGTGGCTAAGCAGATGCTTAGTCCCAAGTGCCCATGTCAGCAAGCAAATCGTCATCAAAACCCTATGATTGGTCAAAGGAATTGCACGTTGGACATCAAAGAAACATCCTGAAATGAGAAAATATTAACTAAAACAAGTGTAATAAATGATGAGAGCTCCATAAGATATGGGATTTCCCAGCTTTATTGGTCACTACAATCATAGCTAACAGCATTCCACCTAAGAATCTAAGGCATTTGAAGTAGTTTCTTCAACTGACACAATCCTTCTTGTAGGCTCCTTGTTCCTACTGTCTTGATTCCTAGGTGCCATGCATTCCCTTGCAAAGTGTCCTCTCTTGTGGCAGTTGAAACACTCCACCTTGGACTTGTCAACCCTAATTCTTTCTTTGTTAGCCTTATCCAGCTTCCTTTAAGTATTCTTTAGGAATCTTCTTGCCCTCATAGTCAGCATAACAATGTTCTACCTTAAATCCATCTCTTCTAGATCATCAGGATTGATTTGTTGTAGATCTTCATTGTCTAGCTGTGGAATACTTGGTTGGCTAGAAAAGAAGGAATAAATCATAGCATCACTTAAATTTTTGATAGTTGTTGAGCTATCAGCAACACCCTGAGTGCTAGCAGTATTAACACCCTGAGCAGTATTAACTGCTCTAGTTGTACTGTTAGTGCTGCTAGAGGACAAAAAGGCCCACATTGTGGAAGTTTGTCGGTTGATTTTGATGGTCTCATTGACCTCAGATTTATAAGCATTAGGTTGTTAAAGAGTTCTCATAACTCAAATGATCCCAATTCTCTGGTTTGTTCTTCCACACAATAGTATGCATAGTCCATTCTTGTGACATACTTCTCAAGAACTTTTGATTTATGTCTTCTTGAGGGATGAATTCACCATGCATCTCTAGTTGACTAATTAATTTTTGAATCCTTTCATAGGTTTGCTCAATCACTTCTGTGTTGGATGCAACAAAGTTTTCATACTACTGCTTTAGAAGATTTTTCTGAGTTTTCTTTGTAGCATTAATACCTCCAAATCTATTCTTTTTTGCATTGCATCTGTGTTTTAGCACTCCTTTGTATGAGTTGAACTTTAATTGATGCTCATTAGGTAAGGCCATCAACAGAGTGCTTCTTGCCTTCAACTCTGCCCTTCTTTGTGCCTTCTCTTCAACAATTGTAGGAGGAATAACAGTCTCCTTACCATCAACAGTTTTTGTTACTATAGGTGCATTACCATTTTCTATGATCTCCCAAAGAGTGTAATCAATGCACTGTAGGTACTGTTCCATCCTTATCTTCTAGAGATCATACTCACCAGGTTAGAGTATGGGTAGCTTGATAGTTTGAGTAGATTGAGAGTCCATTGCTTCTTGAAAAAATAGATCTTATGTGTAGTAAAGTTTCTTCTTATTCAAAGCTTCTCACAAGCTTTGATACCACTTGTTGATCCCAATAGAATAGATCTTGCTTAGCTTGTATATTCCTAAGTTATATTGAATAAATTCAAAACAACTATGATAGAAACTTTGATTGTGAATATCAAAGACTATGCGGAATCTAGTCAATGATACTAAGAAGAATTTTAATGAAATAGTAATGAATAAGATTAATAACAAAAAGTTAACCAAACTTTCAGTCTCAATATAATACGAACACTCTTAATAGTGTTAGGGTTTACAAAACCTTAAAGCCACAAATAGATTGACAGAATAATAAAAAGATGATGTCTATCTTTATGCCCTAGGACCTCCTTTTATACACCAAGGAGTCATAGTTGATTTACAATATATTACAAAATTTTAGAATATTCACTAAGTTCCGTTCTATAGATAACTCATACTTATCACGTAAGTATTCTTGATCTCCAATCAATCTTTATCTTTTCAGCAGTCTTAATCCTTGAGCAGTTGTAACCTTTCAGTAGTTGTAACTTTGTACCAACAACATTAACTCTGAATAAGCAGTTGTAACTTTGTACCAGCAGCACTAACTGAGTACAAGCAACATTAAATACTTTGAATATTTTCTTCATTCTTCATCAGCAGTACTAAGTTACACTAGTAGTACTAACTTTACTCTAACAGTAGTAACTAACAGTACTAATATACACTAGCAGTAGTAACTTACACTAGTAGTAGTAACTAGCAGTACTAACTACTTAGCATATTTTTCATAAAGATTACTAACAACATTAATTTATGCTTAGCAGTACTAACACACACCTGAGCAGTCTTAACTTTAAGATCATCATGAAGTCTTTTAATCCCAACAGATTACGTATCCTAGTCAGCGTTACGGTGTAACCATGGCAATACGGTTACGTCGTAACATATTTTAAACCTATATTCAGGTTGTCCTCGTCGGCATTGTTACGCCGCAACACACCTCAATGGTTACGGCGTAAACATCTCGAAGTCTATAAATAGAGGCCTTATTTCTGCATTTGTATGATATCTCCCTTCCTTAGTCATACAGTGTAGGAGAAAAACTCTTTTTGTCATGTCAAACTAGAGTTATGAAGGATGGAAGAAGTAAACCATGTTTACAAGTGACTACATTAAGATTTAGGAACTTTGGTGATTCGAAATGTTTTGTCCACACTTTGTTCTCGAACATTATCCTGAATCTAGACATGGTGTAATTCTCCTTAATACTATCATTGTTTTATATCCTTTTGATGTCTTATCTCTTCTCGTTATTATTGTCGTTTTTTGGTTATAGCTTTGATTGCAGGAACTTAGTCTAGGTTTTGAGTTAAGGTTGTGAGAACATTGAGTGTAAAGACACCCTCTTCGCTTAAGTGTTTTCTATTCTACAATCGAAATACCCACATTCATTGGTGGTTCCTCCTACACCCATTAGGTGTTCCCTTAGCCTTAAGATTGAAATTAAGTTTTTTGCATCAATTGCATTCTGCTTGACCACAGTATAATTTTGGCCCTTGCTTCCGCAAAAAGTAAGCTTCTATCATAGGATCTAGCTATGGTATTAAGCATTATTTACATTCGAGTAACAATTACCCTATCTTTAGGTCAATTCCTCTTGTGGGTTCATTCCACCTAGTGATCATAGGCTAAACGAATATGTCTTTCGAGGTTTAGCGTCACCTTAGATAATTATAATAGTAAATTGTACTAAAAGAGGAGTAGAAATTATTCGGGTAATTGAATGGTAGTATACCTTTTATCCTAGTATTTCTTTTCTTCTTTCTTATTTTACAAAATCTCTTTTAAAGTTCTTATGTTCTCAAATCCAATCACGATAATTTAATTTGCTTTCTAGTTGATAGTAGATAACCTCGTTTTAAAAGCCTTGCACATAGCTCTTTGGATCTACCTATGACTTATCTTAAGTTTACTACACACAATCGGGTACACTACTCGTTAGTGTGTATATAGATCTTAAGTGGTTCACAGTTTAAAAACTTAAAACCTGATCTATTTAAAATAAAATACGGAACAAGTTTTTTAGCGCCGTTGCCGAGGAGCTATAACTAGGTTTTTGATTTGAGGTTTTAGTAAGTATATTTATAGTAATTTTAGTTTAAAATGGAGCCCGGTATCAATAAACATGACCTTAAATGAATATTTAATGTATAAAGGAAAGCATAAGGAATTGGAGAAGGGTTACACCTCTAGGATTAGTGTTGCTTGATATGTGAGAAATCACATATCCTTTTTATATCAAAATTGGCCTTAAAATGATCACTTAGTTTGGGGAATTGTGCAAATTATGCATGTATATTGCTTGTTTTGTCATTTGTGATGTGTAACAAGAAAACGGTCAAAATCGGACAAACACGAAAACGGGAACGGATAGAATGCACAAGAGCCGGGAGTTTCTAGCAAAGGTGAAGAAAAGTCAACATCAGTCAAGCTTTGGTCAACCAAAAAAAATGTCAAAACCCTTGAAAATACCAAAATAACCCTTAATGTTAAATCATTTTGCACCTAAAGTCTAAAATTAATAACACCGTTAGTCCTTTTAATATAAAAGACTAACGGTCGTTATCTCTTCACATATTTACCCAAGCCCAAATAACCAACCAAGCCCAAAACCCTTTAAAAACTACCCGAGCCCAAAGTCAAAACTCGTTTAAACCGGGTCAAACACAAAAACGTATAAAAAGAAAAAGGGCGCGAATAGGTGTTACCATTCACCTATCGTCCCAATTTACCCAGCTTCCATTTTAACTCGATTAAAAGGGAATTAACCCTTCTAGATGCAATCCAATGTGGCTAAGCAGATGCTTAGTACCAAGTGCCCATGTCAGCAAGCAAATCGTCATCAAAACCCTTTGATTGGTCAAAGGAATGGCACGTGGACATCAAAAGAAACACTCCTGAAATGAGAAAATTGCACTAAAACAAGTGTAATAAAAGCACAAGAGCTCCAAAGATATGGGATTGCCAGCTTGGCAATCCGTGTGCTCACAATCTCATCCAAGGGCTAAGAAGGGGCATCCAATGATTAGATGAAAATGAAGGGCCAAGATCAGTTTGCAAGAGGAGCATGTATGAGAGCCTAGAACCTTCCTCTCAAGCTATAAATAAGGAGCCTTTCTCACTCACATGATCATCGAGAGTGGCTTAGTGTAGTATTAGCTATTAGAGTAATTTTAGCTTAAAAGTTGTATTTAGCTTATTGTCTTTAAAATCAATGTAATTTTCCTTTATTAAGTTTGTACTCAACTGTTTGAATTAATAAAAGTTTGTTTTCTTAAACGTTCAATTATCAAATTGTGTTCTCACTTTATAGCATTATGATCTAATAAGCCCTTTTATAATCTGTTAAATCTAAATAAGCTGTCAGTTTTAACTAATAAGCTAGTATTCACTTAGTTAAGCTTTCAAAAGCTTAACTAAGCTTAATAAGACTTAAATTCTCCCAAATTCACCACAGCTTAAAAATGGAAGGGAAGCCAGAACTGGATGGGCTTCCAAGACCTCACCAGCTTATCCTAGGATAAGCTGGAGCTTGTTGATTAGCTCATAAGAGCATTTGATAAGCCTTGTTTGTGCAAAGGCTATTGTAAGTTTTCTTTTTACATTTTCTAGCTTTAAATCTGCAAATTAGTTCAATATTGCTTATTTTCTGCTTATTGCTGTTTAGAATAGCTTATTAATGCTTACTAATGTTGATTAAATGCTTATTATGTTCTCTTGTTAGATTAAATTTTATTTTGCACTTATTTGTTATAAAACAGTGAAAAACCAAAAAAAAGTAGCATAGATTATTAGCTTATTATTTCTGCTTATTCAGAGTGTATTATGTTTCATTAGGCTCAATATAAGCTGACGGATTATATATAATTTTAGTTTGAAGTTTAAATCTGAGTTTCATAAGCTAATTATGAATTTAAGAAAGATAAAGGAGTGTTTGGCATTAGACAGCACTAACTTAAGTTAGTGTTGTCTAAGGTTAGTTAGTCCTTTGGTTTGAACTTAAAGTTCACATAGAGGTTTATGAGAGTAGGATTTAAAGTTTTAATTAAAGTTTATCAGCTTTTGAATTAGTTTAAGTATAAGTAGTTAGAATCTGATAGTATAAGTTCAATTATAATAGCACTTTAAGCTCAAGTTCATTCTAGCTGAACTTATCCCTAAATTTGCATTTAGTTTGGTGATTTTAAAGTGTAGAAAACAAGTATTATGCCTGCATTAGTTGGTTTTAAGTTTTGAATGCTTTGCTTGCAAACTGCATCAGCATAGCAATTAGACATATAGCTAATTTCTAGGTAAAATATCAGAGGGTAATATTAGCTTTTAGGTCTTGATTTTAATAGCACAAATAGATTTTAAGTAATAGTAGATCTATTTCAGCTTATTTTGCTTTTAAAAGTTCATTAAGCTATCTGTTTTTAAGCTCAAAATAAGCAATTTGTCTTTTCATAATAAAAAGTGAATTCAGTATATGTTGAGTCTTTAAGCAGTTTTCAACAAGCTTTTTCCTTGTTCTCTTGATTTTCAAACTATGTTTCAAAAGCTGATTTGAATAGTCTTTTGGATAAGCTTTCTAGAAATATAAGTCTCTTTGCCATAAGGTTCCTTTTACCTGCTTAAAAATAAGCTCAAAGCTGCTAGTTTGATTTTCTGGGCTTATTTGCTCACTTTCTTAGCTTATTTTTACTTAAATTGCTTATTAGGTGTAGTTTAAGTCCCTTTTAGCTTATTTTACTTAAGGTAAGGCTTATTTGAGCTTAATTTCATTGTAGCTTAAAAAATTATAAGTGGTAAAGCCTTTAAGTGATTCTGTCTTTCTTAGCTTATTCTAGTGCTTATTTGAGGGTTATAAAAAATGTGCTTTTATAAAAATTGCTTATTTGTTGCTTTTATAAAAAGTTGTAAAAAAAATAAAATTTGCAAAAACATTTGGAAGTAAGAGAGGCCCCGGGTGAGCAAGGCTCGAACCTGGGACCTCAACCCCACACCTAAACGTTTTACACAACACACACTCTACCACTTGCCCTGGGGTCTTTTTCGTTTTATGTTTGCAAAATCAATCCTTTATAGTCATTTTAGCCTGTTTGGTTTATAAGTTGTTTTTGGCTTATTTCACTGCTTATTTGATAAGCTGTTTTCACAAGCTTATTTTCTTAGATTCTACACTGTTCAAGCTACTTTTCATGATTTTTTTTCAGTTTTTTTATAAATTGTTTAGTATTTTTTATATTTAATTTTTATTAAAATCGTTTTTAATTCATAAAAAATTTAAAAAAAGTCAAAAAAATATAATTTTTTATAGAAAATTTTCTTTTAACATTTAGAACCTAGGAAAATTATATTTGCTTTCATAGGTTTAAAATTGCAAAATTTTGATTTTTAAAGAACGGGATTGAATCCCGTTCACGTTTTTAGTTTTTTTAAGCTTAAATCTTTTCCGTTTTTTGGCCTAGTTTTCTTTGTTTTAGCTTTTTAGTCAATTAAGACTTATAAAAACCAAAAAGATCATTTTAGGACTTAAATTGGTAATTTAGGGTTTTTAGGTCCCGTTTAGAATTCCCGTTTTGCGTTTTTAGTTAAAATTTGTCTTACCTTAATCGTTTTTAAATTTTTGCCTTAATTTTCCCGTAGTTTTAGAAAACCAATATCAATCTTGTTCCATTCAAGCATCGATTCTCAAAATGACTCGGCTTTCAATTGCATTCCTCGTTGGGGAAACGACCCAGAAATCATACTCCAGGATTACTATAATTGTGATTTTTTTATTCTTACCCTCTTATATTTATATATTTATATAAGTATTTTATATTTATATATTATATATTTTAAAGGTAAGGTTTGTAGATCAGAGTAGGTATCAGGGCTTAATATGGGTCTTAAGGCAAAAAAAATAGTCTTTATTGGGTAAATGGTAGGTGGAGAAGTTAATGAGGGGAGGGCGGACGAGTTATGGATAGGGTGATTAAATAGCATCCATTGTAATAGTGAGGGGTTGGGTGATGTTTAGGCTTTAGGTGGGGGTCGTTGGGCGGGGGGGGTGGCTTGTGATATTGTATAGGATTAACCGAGGGAGCATTGATGGGAGTAGTGATTGTCGTTCAACTTCTTTTTTTGGGAGTTTTGGTGTCTGGGAGGGATATTTGGTTTTGGGTAGATAGGTGGGTTGATCATCAGAGACTTTGTGATAGATTTCCTAGGTTACATCATTTGGATAGGAGTAGAGATGTTAGTGTTTTTGGATAAGGGATCGTGGGTTAATGACGTTTGGTGTTGGGAATGAGATGGGAAATAATTAGAGACATTAGGGGTAGAGTTAGTAGGGAATTTGAGGAGCTTGTAGGCGTTGTGCAAGATATTGTTGTTCATTCTAATTGTAGGGATAAAGAGAGGATATGCTTGTTGATGACGAGGAGTTCACGGTTAAAGAGTTAGCTAGATGGTCGAGAGGATAGGATTCTTTCATACGGATAGTGAGTGGGCAAGAGGACGATTTCTGGTATATAAATTGGTTCCTAAGAAAGTAAACATTTTTCGTGTGGAGGGCTCTAAAAGGAAGACTTTCGGTTCGTGTGGAGCTTGATAGAAGAGGCATTGATTTGGACTCGGTTCTTTGTCCATGTTGTAACAACGCCGTGGAAACATGCGTTCATTGCTTGGTCACTTGTGATTTAGCGATGAGTGTTTGGGAAAAAAGTTTTCAAGTGGTGGAAGGTGGGTGTGTTAATGCTTTCCTCTCTTTGATGAAGTATTTTTCTATATGGTGGAGGCGTTAACGCACCCATCCTTTTATCTCGTGTTTGGCAAGCGGTTATTTGGACTTCCGGTTACCTCATTTGGAAAGAAAGAAATTCTCGCGCGTTTAGTAAAAAAGTGTCAAGTACTAATAAAATTGTGCAAGATATACAACTCAAGAGCTTTGAATGGATTGTGAGAAGATCAAAGAAATATAAAGAGTTAAATTGGCAATAATGGCTAAGAGATCCACAAGTAATTCGGCTTCAGTAAGTGTGTTATTTGCTGTGATCGTGGTTTTGAGCTTCGGTGTGGTTTGCTGCATATATGGTTTCTGCTGCAGTAAGGTCTGCAATTCATTTGTGTGTTTCGTGTGGTTGCTGCATAATTCTTGTTTGAAGTCTCTGTGTTTGGCAATTAATATAAATGGGTCTGCACTAAACGGCTGAAAGACACAATATTCTCTCTGTTGTCCTTTTGCTGCTTCTCTTTGGCCGGTCAAAGTTGGTGGACCAGATCATTTATCAAGTGTTTTGAAGTGTGATGGCTTTTGGCGCTTGATATAGGTTTGGGTTTGCTTCTTGCTTTATTAGTCTAATTAGTGATGTGTTTGTTTTAGTGACTCTGTATGTTCTTTGGTTCGGGTTTGTAGCTTTTATTTCTTTTTTGTGTTTGAGGCTCATTCTTTTTAATTGTCTTGTTAAGAAGGTGAATTGCCATTTATTTTGTATCTTTTTGTTCCGTTTTTAATATAAGTTGTCTTTCAAAAAAAATTAGTGTATAAATAAATGAAAAAAAGGTAAAAAAATTAAGTGACAAAAAAATTAAGTAAAAAAAGTCAAGGGACTAAAGTTGAAAGTCAACGCAAATCACATGGACCAAAACTGTAAATTTTCTAAGTAGTGATCGGTCAATATCCGGTCATATTACGTATAGCAAATAAAATTTGAAAGTTATTTTACTGATAATAAAACAAGTAGGTTACGTATTACGTTCTTAAAGAAAATATGTTACGTATTTTTAAACCTCACCATTGTCTTTACTATCTAAATTCGGTTACGTGAAGTCCAAGTTGTATAAAATGATGATCGACGTGGACACTCTGACGTTCATTTTGTAAAAATAGGCAACGAGATGTTGTTGTTTTCTACTTTAACTTGGTAAAAATCTAGAATGATATGATGATGTTTACATATATTTGTGATAGAAGTACCACTATATAGTGGGCGATTCTGATAGGTATATTAAGTGTAGGCACCGAAGCTTTAAGGAAATAAAAAATTAAACACATCAATTTTAAATGGTGTGATTCAAATTTCCAAGATCCCAATCAAGGAACTCTAAAGTGAAAACCCCAAATCAGAACCCTAAATCTCAAATGAACGGGCCTCAATCCAACATCGCAACACCCCAATTCCAAAAAATTCCACCAATCTCGATCACGATTTTTGTAATAATTTCCCTCAACAAACAGTGTTTCTAAAGATCTTATGGGAAGGTTTGTGATAGGCAAGGACAGTGGTTGCATGATGTGTACATCGCACGATGAAGTTATCAAAATTGAGGTGGTCGACTTGGATTCGTTCGTTTCATCAAAACCCCAGATTCAAGCGAATCTTTGGAAGATCTAAACTAGATCTGAATTGGAAGTCCATATCATCTGTTTGCTTCAATGTACGCTTCGATCGAAAACAATAAACACAACCGAATCAATTCTCATCAAAAAAACAATCGAATAACACTAAACCTCACGAAAAGGGTCACGCTAGTCACACAACGGAGCTGAGGCGTATCTTATGCATTTGTATTGAATGGTAAGGAGGGGACTTAAAAGCCTTAGTATTGGATGGGCCTAATAACAAAAAAGATCACCTCGAAAACTCTAAATTTTATTGGAATTATCTCGATACTTCAAGTTGTCAGTCTCGCCAAAGGTAAGGGATGTTCATTCTTATAATTAAAATTATCGCGTTTTAAAAAAAGAGGGATTCTCTGATTTCAAGTGCAAATACATGGGGGGACTCTGGCTCTGGATTGAATTCAGCAGTGACGAGTTCAAGGTTAAGTGTTTCAACAAAATACGGAGATGGAATGGTATTTTAACAACGAAAACTTGTTTCACATAATTTCAATTTCGTGCTTATGAGCGAATCATGGTGTCGAATAGATGGACTGCCACTCAGGCATGGACTCACAAAATAATGCATCTTAAAAAGATAGCATGGCATTTGGGAGAATCGGTTTTTTGTAGATAAGACGGTGTGATGAAAATATTGCAATGGAAAGGGTTTATGTATCAAAAACCAAAAATAAAAACTCACATCATGGATTCGTGTCTGGTTTTGATCAAGGGAGTCATGGATACCAGGTTAGAAGTTCAGTGACGTTTGCATATTTGGGTACATGTTTTTGCCTTCACTAGACAACTCTCACAACATGATTATGAATAAGAGGCGTCGGAAATGATCAGGATTATACTGTATAAACGAGTCTACAAGAAGAAGGGAGATCATGATAAGAAGGAGAAATGGTTACGAATATGAATATTGCTCTGGTAAATCGGTGGACTCCTTTGAAGAAGGCGAGATCAGTGGTGAATCGGATGATGGGCATGTGTCAAGGATTGTATGGAAAGAAAATTGGACGATGATGTTGAAAAAGATATTGAAGATTGTTCTAACAATGTTACTGAGATGTGGGTGGTAAATAATATTATGTCTAATAATGTGGAAGGTGTGATTCTTGTGGATCATTATTGATGGTGATCCGTTGTAAATGATCACATTGAAGATAATGAGGATGTTAAAACCATCGAGCTAACGGTCTTCTTTGGAAGTTATATCCCCAGGAAGTTTGCAAATTGATTCTAGCATTGTGTATCATCTACGCCCCCGGGTAATGATCTAAACATTGCTAAAAGAGACTGTTCTACGTGGATTGAATTTTGTTTGGTCTCTAGATTACTGACGAGCTAGATTCTGAAAAACGTGGAGCTATAGTGATCCAAAAGGGAAAGTCATGGGTCGTTCTCTCGTCGCGCAATTACATATGTGGAAATATTATTTTCAGCGATTTACAAGATTTTGGAGGTTATTATGGCAATGTAAAAGAAAACTATTCTCCTACCAATGCATAAGAGACGAACAAAGAATGCCGGTTAGAAACTCTTGAATTTGTGGTACGTTTCAAAGGGGTGTTCGGCTTCGTCCATGGGAGGTCCACGTCCTTTTTTGTTAGGCGTCGCGTTGGGATCTCCTTCTGATTTCAGTAGCCGTCAGGGTTTTTTGCCGTGTTTGTTTTGTATCTGTATTAGAACTTTTGTCTGTTTCTTTTTCTTTTGTTCTGTTGGATCGATTTGCGTGTGACTTTTTCTTGCTAGCTTCTTACTAGCATTTTTTAATAAAATTTCTAATTGCCGTTCAAAAAAAAGAAGGTGCTGATTCTGATTTTATTCTCCAGAAATATGATTATGGTATAATGTCACCTGTAAAACGTAAAGTGGTAGGACAAATTCAAGACGTGCTGGAAATTGGGTTTATGCATTGCATGTGCTAGCTGCTTTTTTTACCAAAGTTTTATATTTTATCAAACTTGTTTATTATCAGACTTTATAGTGATTTTTTTTTTAACGGCCAATTTGAAACCTATTCTAACATTATTTTTATACTCAAATATTTATCGCACATATCTTAAGTAGTATTTGAACCTATAACCATTTAGTTGAATTAACTTTTCACACAACATAAGATATCATTAAAAATACAAACTATTTGATATATCTTATTTTTTTTTACGTGCAATGACGGAACTAAGAGTAAAAAAATTTGGTGCATAAATTTTTTTAAACTGTAATATAGGGACTTTAGTTAAATTAGAGTTTACTTTTTACATATTTAGAGAAGGGTTTTGTTTATAAAATAACAATGAATTTTTTAGATGTACTGATTTGGCACGTGAACTAAAAAATGTTTTATTTTATGTAAAATACTTTTATGTTTTGTTATAATATGCACGCTGGAATTTGTTTTATCGAAAACTTAATGTTGATGATATACCATGGGTATTTTAGTCTTTTAGTTCACGTACAAAATCGGCACATTTGAAAAAGTTCGTTGCTATTTTATGACCAAAATTCGTTGTTGAAAATGCCGTGTAGGCTTTCTTTTTGCCGTTGTTACTAGGTTTTAACTGGTAGCATGCAAACAATGATGCATATTGGAACAAAGTACGAAAGTCTGTTACATAAAATGAGTCATCATTTACTTAACGTACTAAATTGATACATTTAAAAAAAGTTAGTTGCTATTTTATGAATAAAACTTTTTGAGAAATTAAGAGTGCGTTTGGTTTGCGGGTATGGGAATGAGTGAATTGAATGACTTTCATTTTCAATAAAGTGGTTTGGTTTATAGGTTTTGTTTTCAGCAGTGGGTATGAAACCTACAAAAGTAACAGTTTCTAAACCTCCTATTGAAGGTGGATTTATAAACACGTTCTTATATTTATACTCACAGTGATTCTGTAATACAAACCAAACGCCCCCTAACAGTGTAAAATACTACAATTCTACGGTTTTGTGACACCCGAGTATCCCTAATTTTTCATATACGTGCGTTGGTTAAATCTTTGATTGTCGATTTGGTCATTGGGGTTTGACGTTAAACACGACACTAAAATTTATTATAATTAAACACTAGTTTTAATCTTCGTACACGCACGGGGCTTGTACATTATGTTTTTTAAATATATTTATAATTTTTATTTTTTCTGTTTTATAAGTTATGAAAGTTTAAGGGGTTATTTGTTTTTTTTTAAAGTCATAATAAAATTTGTAAATTTATAAATTTACACTTAACTCTATACAATTTATTTAAAATTAAACCACTAAAGTTTTATTAATTACCTCCTCTTTTTTTCAAGTTTTGTTTTTATAAATTTGACTATATAATTTTATGTGTTTTTTTTAATTATAGCATTTCTCCTATCAAAAATAATGGCAATTTAGAAGTATTTTAAGCTTTTAATTAAAATTATGATTCAAATATAAAATAAAAAATTTGAGGAAGTCATCATACCAATATGGGAAGATTTCTTTTTTTTAAAATGAAAAGTCCTCACCTTTTCGTTTTCCTTTTACATAAGTAAAACGAGATGTCGGATTCGAGAGCACAGTGTGTTGACTTTGTTGTCTCTTTAGTTTGTTTTGTCCTTGGTGTGCCAACTGAACAAATGACTAGTTTCACACACATCAAGTTAGGAAAATTTTTTATGAGATTCTACATATATAAACAAGTAAAGTCTGAGTTGGATTCTGCACATTCAAAACTGATTTGACGACACTCAAAATTAATGTGTCATTAAGTTTATACCTTAATATTTATGTCTTAAATTACAAATCTCTACTAACATATGTAGAGGTATATAAATGTCAAGAGAAAAAAATTTTTGATGTGTGCAAATCAAATTTTGATGTGTGCAAAATACGAATTTCCCATATGTAAAGTACGGTTTCATTTATTTATTAAACGGTACCGTTAGTTCTTTTATACTCGTACTGATACTAGTGTTGCGATGACAAAGTTTTGGAGTATAGAAATCTAATTATCTTTTTCTGACTAAACAAATGTTCTCATCTGGTTATGATTTATTATTGTCCGTCATTTTACGAATGGGTTTGTAAGACCTAATGCCTGGAAATCATAAACCAGGGCTTGAGCCTATTTTTTATTCCTATATTAATCTCCCTTGCAGTACGAGCGGCGATAATCGCGGAAAGCTGGCGATGGAGTAGTAACAAACTAGAAAAGAAAAAACAAAAACATTAAATGGAATAAAAAATTGGAATTGTTGGAAGAAAGCTATGGATTGCATCTTCAAACAACATAAAAAAGCAAATGCGTCGCACACGAAAACATAATTAGTTGTGAAGCAAATCCGCCTAACACTGCGGAGACAAAATCTTCATCCCTAAAAAACCCACAATACGTGGTAACCTTTTTTTTTACCGGTGTATAAACAATAGTATTCTTTGTTTTAGGATAATCCAAAGTATCATTTTCTTTATACGACGATAACCCAAAGTTCATCTCAGACCATACAAGATTACCCAAATGTTACTCCGCGAACATCAACGGTTAACCCAAAGTATTCCTACAATCAGGGGGCGGTGGATTACATGCAAATGTAGGGGCCCGTTAAATTTTTGTAAACAAAAAAAGTATACAGAAAAAGACTTTAATTGGTAAAGAAAATGTTCAGTGCCCCCACACAAATCGTAAGAGTGCCCTCAATCGCTTAAAGATTATCAAATATCAAGTGTGTTATAAGTTGTCGAATCATGCCGGAATATTTTATGGCTTATTTTAAATGTTAATCGGAATTTAATGGACCAAGACGAGGATGTATATGTGGGGAGAAGAGATACTTGCTGGTTGAGAGATATGTGAAAGTACTTTATGAGTAGTGACAAAAGTTTTCTGTTCTTCAATTAATTAATTATTCACTGCATAGTTAAGGTGGGGACACAGGCTGTGCGTCACAGCTGTTTGCAAATGATGGTGTCCAGAACAAATCTTAGCATAGTTTAATTTGTATTTATCATTATCAGGGCCACTTAACAATAATAACTGTTGAGCTCATTTCAGGCTGTGTATAACTGCATGATGTTCACACCCGTTACAGCCTGATGTTCCCACCTTAACATGTGCCCCTGGGGCACATGTTAGAAAAACCCTTCATTGAATTATGTATTACTTTTGTTTCCTTTAATTATCCAAGTAACGTAATTTTGTTTCTTTTAATCACGCCCGACCCGTCTCGATCCGATTTATTGTGAGTTACAAAAAAAAAAAAAAATTGCGATGCCCCCTGTGAACAATTTTTCTGGTTCCGCCACTGCTAACAATCGTGTGGATTTGTGACCTAGCACAAATCACCAACACAAATAAAAATAAACAGACGATTGTGTGGATCTGTGACCTAGCACAAATCACACATATAGGCCCAAGCCCGGTTTGTGGGTTCAGGGCATTAGGGTTTACATCATTATAAATGGTGGTCAATAATAAATCATAACCGACGGAGATTTATTCAATGTCTAACATGTTTTTCAGTTATACGTTTTTAAGTACCGTTAACCTTAATAAAAAATTTAAGTTTGAATAACATTAATCCATTGTAAAGAAAACTAATTATAGGAATCAGAAATAGAGTTAGAGAAACTGTAGTTCTTTAATCCATGACAATTTGAGTAAAACAATGAATAAAAAGGATTGAAAGCATGGAGACAATGATAAATTTTTCAACAGATAATTCTTATCTGAATCAATATAAAATTACAAAGTGTTTTGCTAATACTTAATTGAATGACAATATGGTTTTGCTGTCAGATCATCCAAAAACAAATGTTGAAGTTTTCAAGTGAATTTTGAGTCTTATCCAAGACAATAACGAGTTTAATAGAGAGTAAATGCTTTTTTTAGTGTGATGGTAAATGTGGAAAATATTGCATTTACTCCGATCAACATTCTTTTTGAATAAGAGACACATAAGGATGTCACGTGATGGTTGTTAAGACGTGTCAAACATTTACCGGTGAAGTACATATTTCATTAAATGTTGCTATTCATGGAAACATGACATCCTTGCTTTTGAGGAACCTTGATGGCAATTGTTCATCCTTTTTTACCAATTCGTATTTGTCTTTGACTTTCTTGAAGATAGAATTTATCCTTTTCATTTGCTATCTTGAAAAGTTCCGTCTAAATATCTATGAGATATTGTTTAGCTAAGCTGGTTGAATCAAAGAGCTGAAAGGATCATCAGGGTATTATCGATCATTGGTGAACCTTTGTACTTCAACTTCTAGTTTTTATACATACTAGTTAATTCCGCATCAGCTAGGGAGTATATCCTTACGTATTTTCTGACTCTTTAACAATATCTCTTACTTGAACCTCGCTAAAGATGCTCGCTATTTGCTTTAGGGTTAAGTCTATATATTACCAACATACTTTCTAAATTTTACACATATGGGTGACAAACTTTGGATATTACTAATATAGTAATTGAATCTTTCAAATTTATGACGATATAGGTAATATGACCTTTTAGGTGCCGGTTGAAATGAAATATGACCGACACGTCATTTTTTTTTAACTTAGTTGGATAGGCCACCTCACATGTTGGCTTTACACACCTAGGTAATCAACTTTAAATATATTACCATTATAGTCATTAAATCTTTTAAATTTGTAACAATATAGGTAATATGACCG
>BQNB010115545.1:0-16384 GCA_026074375.1 Tanacetum coccineum
TTTATAGTTCCTATATCCACGGCAGTACTTCGATCTTTGACTGGCAGTACTTTGACTTTTTCATTTAGCAGTACTTTAACTTTTTCGTAGCAGAACTTTGACCTTTTGACTTGTATTTTCTGGTATTTAGCAAATCTACACTCTCTAGCAAAATGACCTAACTTTTGACAGTTAAAGCATTCAATTTTTGACTTATCAAAGGTAATCCCATTCTTTGGCTTGAGGTCAATGGATCTTCCTGTCTTCCTCATAAACTTCCTTATCCTTGCTGTTATCATAGCCACTTGCCATCGAATGTCAATTTCTTCCATAGCATCTTCATCAATTTGCAGCAGGTCTTCATCATCATGAGTTGTGGGCATAGATGCTTGTTGAGCAAAGAAGGAACATATGATTTCATCTGAGTGAGAAACACAGTTGGGAGCAGTTGGCACCTTGCTCGAGATAGCTTGAGTATATCCTTTTGGGATATGTGCTGGTTCAGCAGTACTTTGTTTCAAAGTACTGCCCTTGACTTCTGTGGACAGAAAAGCAATGTTTTGAGAGTTTGAATTTGAGACACCCTTCAATTCATGCTCATACACCTTTAAGTTGTTGTAGAGATCATCAAAGTCTAACTCGTCTAATCCAGGTTGTCCCCGAATCATGGTAGCCACTACATGCCACACAGATGGAAGGCTTCTTAGAAACTTCAAATTTGCATCTTCAATGGACACCGTAGCATCATGTAATTCAAGCATGCTAAGAATATGCTGAAACCTTTCATATGCTGAATCTAGTTCTTCCCTAGATCCAATAGTAAATGTCTCAAATTGTTGTTTCAACAGATTCTTTTGCATCTTCTTTGATGCTTCGTTTCCTCCAAATCTTGCTTTTATGGCTTTCCATAAAGATCTTGCATCTACAGCATCATGAAAACTGAGAAGATGTCTATCAGGTATGGCAGAAAGCAGTATATTAAGGGCTTTCTCATTGTTTCTTCTTGCGTTTGCAGCAAGTGAAGTCTTTGGAGCAGACACTGAGGGAGATGCAGGATCAGTTGTGGTTTGGTTTCCATTAGTGATTATGTCCCATAGTATGTGATCAGTGATAGCAATGTACTGTCGCATCTTCATGGACCATAGGTCATATTCACCTTTCTTGATTATAGGGATTCTGAGTGCAGTAACGGACGAGGTGGGAGGGATAGGTTCTGTTTCAGACATCTTTTATGAGTTTAGAAAGATTTCGATTGATTAAAAAGTTCTTCAAGGTCAGAGTCTCTTCACAAGCTCTGATACCACTTGTAGGATCGTTATTCCTTAATGAAACACTGATATACTGTCAACTATGCGGAATCTAGTTGGCAGTACTTAAGAAGAACACACAATAGTTTCTCAAACGATTTCTTTTATTAACCTTTTGAATCTGCCTAACTTGCAGATCCCTAATACAATACTAATAATTCTTAACTTCGTGTTTTTCTATGTTTGTTCTATATTCTAATATCTTCCTAGAGATCCTTTTATAAACATAAGGATAACCTCTAGTAGATGTACAGTCCTTGTATATCATAAACACTAATTGATACTTATCACTAATAACTGTTACAAGATAAATGCTAAAACAACCGTTTAAACTTTATAGTTCCTATATCCCCGGCAGTACTTCGATCTTTGACTGGCAGTACTTCGATCTTTCATTTAGCAGTACTTTGACCTTTTGACTTGTATTTCCCAACACACAATGACATATCATTTATATTACAAACTAATACATGGTTAGTCTATGTCACTCAAACATTTAATAAAAATATTATATTTAATAAAAATTCTAACAAATTATTATTTATAGATTAATTGAAACTAAAAAAAAAGCCAAAATGCGGTTTAATTACATAAATTGTCCTTGTGGTTTACACACAATGACACCTTTCGTCCTAAAATTTACTTTAATACACTGATCGTTCATGTAGTTGTCCCAATTGAGTTAACTGGTCCTTTTACCAATTTACCGTCAATTGCACTGTCAAGTTACCCCACTTGCTTGGCACGTGTGGGGCATTTTTGTCCATCAACTCAAATAAAACCACAGGGATCATTATTGTTACACCTACACTTTAACAACTTTTTTTTCTGCCCAAAAATTCACCCTTATAACTCCCACCCCACCTCATTTCTTCCCAAAATTCCTAAAACCATCACCATTGAATAAGCAAAGCTTTGTTTCTCACAACTCTAATCTGATGACCTTATGTGAATGTGGGAATCTTACAGTCACTCAAACTTCATGGACCAACATTAATCTAGGTCATAGGTTCCTTGCATGCCCTCAAATTAATGTGAAAGTTTTTGTTTTTTTTTTGTTGGATCCCCCCATGTGTGAAAGATAAATAATGATAATCCCAGGTTTGATAAGGGAAAAAATAAGATGGAAAATGATCTGATGGTGCTTGTCCAAGCAAACAGGAAGTTGAAGATGTATTTGATTTGTAGTTGGTTAGCATTTGCTTTTTTCTACTTTTATCTTAAAATGTCTTAGTTCAAGTGGTTGTCTTTTGGTTTAGTTTGATGGGTACAAGGTTGAAAATGTTGTCTTTTGGTGTTTATGTAATTTCATCTTAGAATGGTTAGGATTATGATCCAAAAAGATGTAAGGACCAATTCGTTGTGGTAATCAAATAATGGAAATTGGTCTATTGTATGTACATTGCTTTTTTTTGTTGGTTGATATGCATAGTTAGTAGTTGTTTTGCATTAGTACCTGTTGGTATTGATGTCCAAGATGATCCAATTTGACCTTAGAATGTTAAACTCAACAAAAATGACCAAAACAATGTACTACATTATTTACCAAACATACTCTAAATGATCCAGTTTGACTTTAGTAGGTCAAACTCAACAAAATGACCAAAATAATGTTTACCAAACATCTCTAAATGATCTAGTTTGACTTTAGAAGATCAAACTTAGCAAAAGACCAAAACAATGTACCACATTGTTTACCAAACATACTCTAAATGTCAGTTTGACTTTAGAAGGTCAAACTCATCAAAATGACCAAATCCAATGATGTAGTTTGACTTTGTAAGGTCAAACTTAGCAAAATGACCAATAAATTGTGACTAACAATGTACTACAACCTTAATGACAAAAAATACTCTAAATGACCGTTGACTTTATAAGGTCAAACTAAGCAAAATGACTAAAACCCATCAGTTGACTTTATAATGTCAATATGAGCAAACATAACATGATTAAAAATATAGACAAAGATTCTGATTATACCACATTTACCATACACTAAAGTGATTACATGAAAATTGTGCATGATAACAATGTCTTGTATCTACTAGAGTTAATACTACTAATACCAAATACATGAAACTTAATAGAATGCCTGTTGTTCAAGATACTACATAACAACTAAACTAAATTAGCTTCAATGGACTGTGTCTATTGGCACTTTTCTTGGTCAATCTTTATGGTCATGCACTTGGAGTTGGTCTTGGTGCTTAAAAAGCTTGCCTAGATCCTTGACTTGCTTGAGTTGGTTATGCACTCCGTTGACCTGGTCGTTGACTTCCTTGGCTTGGTGTTGCACTAGGTTGACTACTAACAGCTTGGCTTGGTGTTGCACTCTGTTGGCTTAGTCCTTGACTTGCTTGGCTGGGTGATGCACTAGGATGACTGTCACCATCTTGGCTTGGTGTTTTACTAGGTTAACTAGAATCAGGGGCTTGACTTGAGTCATTCCTTGCACCAGAAACTTGACTTAAGCCATTCCTACTAACGGCTTGGCTTAGTATTGCACTCTGTTGACTAGAACTAGCAGCTTGACTTGCACCACCTTGACCCCTATATGCTTTCCTGTTGTGAACCAAGTTTCCTTACAAACCACATTTTACTGATTTCCCCTTCATAGAAAGCTTGCATGTTAAACAACTTTGATTTTTAAGCTCATCAACTAACTTCTTTCTCTTCTTTGGTGGCCTGCCAACTGGTGTTTTGTGAATATGTAGTATTAGGATTGTTGGAGACTGAATTACTAGCCACATGTCGCTTCCATTACATAGGTTTACCTATAAATTAGTATATATGTGCCCATGTTTCAAGTTTGTAAGCAACATGAACCTAATTTTTAGGTATACCAACTCCCTTTCCATTCTCAAACATGTTGTGTATTGCAGCCACTGCATGTTTACATGGGATTCCAGTTAGATCCCACTTCCTACAAGAACACACCCTTCTATCCAATGTCAAGAACACATTGATCCACCCAAGACCCAGTTAATTGATATAAAGAACCTCTATTTCACTCTACATTATATTAACTAGTTTCATTTTTGATAGCATAAAAGATCATTGTCACACTATTGCTATCACACTTTAGGATATATTCCATATAAGTAATGATGGGTTAATCTTTGACATCCACTAACTGCCTATTGAACACCTCACATATGTTGTTTAAGAGTATATCACGTTTGGCTCTGCCTGTTAAACAAATAAGATACAATATAAGTATATGACCAATCATTAGTATGTTACACTCCATTGTAAGTTACCTGAAAAATAGGATATGCTCCATTGTTCAGCTGGAATCTTGATCAACCAATCATAAGCAGCAGAATTATATGACTTAAGCTCATCCATCTTTTTGTTTAAATCAACAAGAGTATTGGTTTTATTAGCTTTCCAAATCATGTCCTTGTATGCACTACCTCTAAACTGTAACTTCATATTTTCATGAATATGCTTAACACAGAACCTGTGTTCAGCACTTAGAAGTACCTTTGCAATGGCTTATATAAGTCCTTATAGACAAAAAACAATGGGATTAAAACTTTACATGTTCTCATTGTTAGGATCAAGAAAGGTCTCTATCACTTCCAATATTTACTAGTCAAAACCCGTAGTTAGATATGTTAATCATATTAAGCTAATATGGCCCAAGGCCCATGGTAAGCCCATCAATAGGCCCATGTCCGGCCAAACTATGTGTATAAATACCCTCTCCATAGCTTGGAGAGGGTGTTGGTTGGTTTTGTTTTCTCATTTCACTTATGAATTACATGTTTCTTACTTTCTCTCTCCAGAATACATCCTTCCTTCTACTCTCTCTCTCTAAGTTCCTTCCATCTCATATCAAAGATTACTTGTATTCTCCAATTGGTATCAAGAACCATGGAGTGGTGTGTTTAGTTTTTGTGTTTAAGTTTTCTTTTTGGTTCGTTTGTTTTTGTACAAATCGTCCTTTATTTTTCCTTTTTTGATTCCAAAGCTATTGTGTACACTAATGGATTATTTACCTTGGTAAATCTGATCTAGTATCTTTAAGATATAGGTGTACAAGCTTTGAATCTAGAAAAATATCATTTTTGGTCATCTTTTGTGTTCAAAACCTTTATAAAGAACAAAATCTTGATTTTAAATTTTTTAGCTTAAAAACCTTAAAGTTTCTATTTTTCTTGTTCCTATAGGGTTAGTAACACTAGTTGTATAAGTATTTTTGCAAAACAATCATAAAAAAGGTGTATTTTTGTGTTTTTAAGTTTTTGGGTTTCGTAATAGTGGAAGTCGAACAAATCATCTGCAGTGCAAACCGAACAACTCTTCTATAGTAGGAGTCAAACAACTTCCTTTAAGTTGAAACTGAACAACTCGACTAAGTGGAAACCGAACAACTTGACTTGTGTGGATACCGAACAACTCGACTAAGTTGGAAACCAAACAACTTAGCTTTTGTGGAAACCGAACAACTCAAGTTTTCAAAATTATACGGTTTATTTCGTTGACTTGTAAAATCCAGTGAAACACGTATTTGTTTTTCCCGGTTTTGTCAAGAATTGTAAAATCCCGTGTAGTTTCATAAATTAAAACACTTAAAATACAACTTAATTAAACACAATTACTTTCTACCACTATCCGATCAACCAAGTAATCTTTTAACATACACATTTCTCAATGACGACTCTTGCTGAAAAGTGATTCTTTCGGGTGCCGACAATCGTCCACCTATGTTGGAAAAGGATATGTATGACTCTTGGAAAAGCCTAATGGAGTTATACATGATGAATAGACAACATGGACGAATGATCCTTAAATCCGTTGAAAATGGTCCACTCATTTGGCCTTCAATTGAAGAAAATAGAGTGACAAGGCCAAAGAAATATTCTACCGTCTGATCAACCAAGTAATCCTTTAACATACAAATTTCTCAATGACGACTCTAGCTGACAAAGCAATTCTTTCGGGTGCTGACAATCGTCCCACACCATGATAGAAAAGATATGTATTGATTTCTTGGAAAAGCAGAATGGAACTATACATGCTGAATAGACAAAATAGATGAATGATCCTTAAATCCATTGAAAGTGGTCCACTCATTTGGCCTTCAATTGTGGAAAATAGAGTTACAAGGCCAAAGAAATATTCTGACTTATCTGCTACGGAAGCACTTCAAGCTGATTGTCGCGAATATCAAGGCAATCATTATCATTCTCCAAGGTCTTCACCTGAGGTCTATGCATTGGTAAGCAATCATAAAGTCGCCAAGGAACTTTGGGAAGAAATCCAACTTTCATGCAAGGAACTTCACTTGACGAGGCATGAAAGGTGGTAAGTTTATGTTGAATTCGAGAAGTTTGCTTATAAGAAGGGGGATCACTTCGTGAATTCTACTTGAGATTTTCAATGGCTACACAATGAATGAAACATATACAACATGAAACTAGAACAATTTCAAAGTGAAACACCAAAGTTTTTGAATACCCTTCCTCCGAATGGAGCAAATTTATGACAGATGTCACAATTGGTTACGAGATATGCACACTTCTAACATTGATCAGCTTCTTGCTTATTTTGGGGACAACATGAAAATTTCATGCAAAATGAGGTTCGTTTAAATGTTATGAAGCAATTCAGATCTGCTTGCCTTTGGTTTGCAACTCATCAGATGACCCAGTCTCCTTATCAAACTCATCAAAATTCATACCAAAACACTTCAATTTCAACCACAAGTTTCTTCATTAGCAAAACCTTCAAGTCCTTAAAATGTCTTTTATCAAATGGAACAGGCTTGTGGAACAACATCGTGTAGAGTCAAAAACATTTAAAGTTAAAATGAATCAAGCTTTGAACAAAAATGAACGACTCTTGGAACAAGTGATGAGCAAAGATATTGTGAACTTGATTGTAAATTCCTCTATGGATTTTGCCTCCGTGAATGTGCATGAATGTGAAAAGTGTCTCAAACTTGAGACTAAGCTTTAAAAGGATTTTTTTGAAAAAGAGATTTACGGATAACTATTCAAAAAGGTTTACACACTCTTGAAAAAAATGCATTTCGTTGAAGTGAATACTCAACTTAATCAGGAAATTTTCAAATGGACAATTCTATTTCAAATCAAAGTGCTCCAAGTTTTGATTAATTGTTTGAATTAAATGAATTGCTAGCTCAGTCCCAAGAGAAAGACATGGTCATAAAGAAGTTGAAAGAGAGAATTAAATCTCTTAGTTGAAAAATGGATAAGGATAAGATCAAACAGGACTTAGAAGAGTTTGAAACCATAAAATAATTGAAGTGAATAGGGAAACAAGCTTATTGCTGAGGAATGAGCATTTGAACCAGGACCTTAAGCATATTTATGACTCGATTAAACCAGACAAGTGGTTCGACAAAAGACAATGTGTGACCTTAACTAAATAAAAGTCTATCTAAAGTTGTGGAATTTCTGATTTAAATGCTTGTTCTTCAGGAAATTTTTTTGGCCCCCTCCCCCCCCCTCCCCCCCGGCTAATTAACAATCTCAAGGATGAATTGAGAAACACTCAAGTAAACGAAAAGATTTAGCTAATATAAAGTTACACATCATTCTAGTGATCCAGAGATTTAATACGACCAATAACCCTAAATTATTAGAACAAAGGTCAGATCACTCTGGCCTATATTAAGAACATCAGGAAGATGCTGCAGTTCTAGGTGATCTAGTCGATCATATTAAAGCAAACTATCCCCTAGATTCAACCTTAGAATCTGCCTGTAAGTATACTAAACTAATTCAGGAGTTGCTTTCAAAAATCAGTAAAACCTGCCCTAGTATCAACAATTCCGGAGAACAATTAGTGGTTGTGACCCCAATGAATAAAGTCAAAAGAGTTAGATTCACTGAGCCCATCACATCCTCAAGAAACATAATCATAAAAAAGGCATCTATATCAAACCTAGCTTCTAACAAACCTATGTTGTCTTCTACATGAGTAAAACCATCTACTAGTGCTTGCGGCTCATAAGCTTCAGGCAATACTAAGACAAGCTAACGTATTCAAGCAAACACAAAGTAGTACTCAGAAGAATAAAGTAGAAGCCCACCCTAAGAAAGTTAAATCTAGTTTGAAAAATAAAGATCATATTGTTGCACCTAAAGGAACTGCTCATGTGCAGCATTCCAAGCTTAATGCTAATTTGAACTAATTGTGTTAAGTGTAATGGTTGCATGCTTTCTGATAATCATGATTTGCGTGTTCTTGATTATATCAATAATGTGAATGCTCGTGCAAAATCTAAATCTGCTAAAAAGCAAACAAAGAGAAAAGTTTGGAAACCAATAGGAAAGATGTTTACAACTATTGGATATATCTGGAGACCTACTGGTCAGACCTTCACTATCATAAGAAATGCGTGCCCTTTAACTAGGATTACTACTACTACTCAAGTGCCCCTTAGAAAACCAGTTGTTCTAGATAATAAAATATCTAAACCTGCTGTAACATTGGTCTATTCACGGAAACCTAAGAAATCTAAAACTAATGTCCCTGTTAGCAAATCTAAGGTTCTTCAATCTGTATATGCTAACAACAAGGAACCCAGTAAATCTTAGGGATCCATAATTTTCGATGTTCCATCTTCCTCTCTTAATGAATGCAGGTCATCCAAATTGTCTTCTGGTATTTGAACTCCGGCTGCTCCAAGCATATGACCGGAGATCGCTCTCAGCTCACCAATTTAGTCAACAAATTTTTGGGTACAATCAAATTCGGAAATGATCATGTGGATAAGATTTTGGGATATGGTGATTATCAGATTGGGAATGTTATGAAATCAAGGGTTTACTATGTAGAAGGACTTGGACACAACTTATTCTCCGTTGGGCAGTTTTGTGATTCGAACCTTGAGGTTGCTTTTCGTCAACACACCTGCTTCATTCTCAATTTAGAAGGTGTTGATTTATTGACGGATCTCGAGGCAACAAATCTGTTTATACTCTGGTCTCTTGGAGGACATGAATGGATCCTTCCTATATGTCTCTTAACAATAGGCCTCAAAAGACTAAGTCTGGCCTAATGGCACCGTCGGTTTTGTCCTTCATCTAAACTTTGGTACAATCAACCATTTAGCTAGACATGGTCTTGTTCGAGGTCTCCTTAAGCTTAAATTTGAAAAAGACCATCTGTGTTCTGCATGCGCAATGGGTAAGAGTAAGAAGAAACCCCACAAACCTAAATCTGAAAGATCACCAATCAACGAAAAAACTCTATCTGTACACCATGGATCTTTGGGTGACATGGGCAGTTTTTGTCTGTTTTTGGTCATTTAAGCTCGTTTTTAGAGGTAAAAGATATGTGTAATTAAGCACATATCAGTTCTTAAGGTCAAAAGATGAAGCTCCAGATTTCATAATCAAGTTTCTCAAGATGATCCAACTGCGACTTACAGTACCTGTCCGATGCATCAGAACAGATAATGGAACTGAATTTATTAATCAAATGTTGCGTGAATATTATGAGAAGGTTGGTATCTCTCATGAAACATCTGTAGCTTGCTCTCCACAGCAAAATGGTGTCATTGAAAGACAGAATCGTACGCTAGTTGAAGCTGCTCACACAATGTTAATTTACGCAAAAGCTTCGTTATTTCTATGGGCTGAAGCAATGGCTACCGCATGCTACACCCAAAATCGTTCCATCATACGCCTTCATCACGGCAAAACACCATATGAGCTTTTACATGACAAACTTCCCGACTTATCTTTCTTCCATGTATTTGGTGCACTCTGCTATCCGACAAATGATAGTGAGAACTTGGGAAAGTTACAACCTAAAGCTGATATTGGTATTTTCATTGGCTATGCACCCACAAAGAAAGCATTTCGAATTTACAACCGACGTACTAGACGAATCATTGAGATAATACATGCAGACTTTGATGAGCTGACTGCAATGGCTTCTGAACACATCAATTCAGGACCCGCACTTCATGAAATAACTCCTGCAACAATAAGTTCAGGACTCGTGCCAAATCCTCATCCTTCAACACCGTTTGTACCACCTTCAAGAACTGATTGGGATCTTCTGTTTCAACCGTTGTTTGATGAATTGCTCACTCCTCCACCTAGTGTTGATTGCCCAGCCCCTGAAGTTATTGCTCCAATTGTTGAAGTAGTAGCTCCAGTTCCCGCTGTATCAACCGGTTCACCTTCTTCAACAAATGTTGACCAAGATGCACCATCACCAAGTAACTCTCAAACAACACCCGAAACTCAACCTCCCGTCATTCCTAACAATGTTGAAGAATACAATCATGATATTGAAGTTGCACATATGGGTAATGATCCGTGCTTTGGTATCCCAATTCCAGAAGTTCATTCTAATCAATCTTCATCATCGGATATTATTTATATAATTGTGCATCCCGATCACCAAATTTCTGAACACAATAGCAAATGGACTAAGGATCACCCACTTGAAAATATAATCATTGAACTCGCTAGACCAGTTTCCACAAGGCTGTAATTACATGAGCAAGCTCTTTTCTGTTACTACGATGCTTTTCTCACTGCTGTTGAACCCAAGACGTATAAAGATGATTTGACTCAATCCTGCTGGATCGAAGCAATGCAAGAAGAACTCAATGAGTTTGAACACCTTGGAGTATGTAAGCTCGTACCCCGACCAGATAAAGTTATGGTTATTACTTTGAAGTGGATCTACAAAGTGAAGCTAGACGAACTGGGAGGTATTCTAAAGACCAAAGCTCGGTTAGTGGCCTGTGGTTACCATCAAGAAGAGGGAATTGATTTCTTTTGCTCCGGTTGCAAGATTAGAGGCTATAAGGATTTTTCTCGCGTTTGCCGCTCACATGAACATGGTCATCTACCAAATGGATGTGAAGACTGCGTTTCTGAATGGTAATCTGCGGGAAGAGGTTTATGTTAGCCAGCCGGATGGGTTTGTGGATCCAGATAACCCCTATCACGTGTATAAGCTAAAGAAAGCTCTTTATGGGTTGAAACAAGCTCCACGCGCGTGGTATGACATGTTGTCTTCATTCCTGATATCCCAAGACTTCTCCAAAGGCTCAGTGGATCCTACTTTGTTCATCCGTAGGCAAGGCAAGGAATTACCTCTGGTACAAATATATGTCGATGATATTATCTTTGCTACATCTACACCTAAACTTTGTGACCTATTTGCTAAAATCATGTGTTCAAAATTTAAGATATCAATGATGGGAAAAATCTCATTTTTCTTAGGACTACAGATTTCTCAAAGTCCCAGAGGCATCTTTATTAACCAGTCAATATATGCCCTTGAACTCCTTAAGAAATAACGTGTTTGACTCTTGTGACCCATTGGATACCCCATGTGGAGAAATCCAAACAATAGGGATAAAAAAAGGGAAACTCGTTGATCCGTCATACTATCATGGTATAATAGGCACCCTCCTTTATCTTACAGCCAGTAGACCTGACCTACAATTTGCTATATGCATGTGTGCCCGATATCAGGCTCGGCCTACCGAAAAGCACTTAAATGCAGTAAAAAGGATCTTTCGATATCTAAAAGGAACCGTTAATCCAAGACTATGTATCTGAACGGATTCTTCGATTGCTCTAACCAGCAATTGCAGATCGGATTCATAGCTGGTAGGACAAGATACACGCCATAGCACATCTGGTAGTATGCAATTTTTGGGAGATAGACTTATCAGTTGGTCATCAAAAAGGCAGAAAAGCGTTGCGATATCCAGTACGGAAGCTGAATATATTGCTTTGTCCGGCTGTTGTGCTCAAATCCTTTAGATGAGATCATAGCTTACCGACTATGGCTTTGGTTTCAACAAAATTCCAATGTACTGTGATAACAAAAGCGCTTTCCAGATCAAAGCATATAGACATCAGATTTCAATTTATCAAGGAGCATGTTGAGAATGGGGTGATCGAACTTTACTTTGTCAATACAGAGTATCAACTGGCGGACATCTTCACTAAATCTCTTAGCCGAGAAAGAATTGAATTTCTGATCAACAAGCTGGGAATGCGGAGTTTTATGCCAGAGACTCTGAAACAATTGGAAAATGAAGTTGATGAATAATGGTGGTACATATTCCACATTAGCTTGATCAGATGTATAAGACATAAAACCATAAAAAAAACCAAAAAGATTTTTCATTTTTAGAAAACTTTTATAAAAACAAAATACAAAAATATAAAATCTATAAAACCAAAGAAAAAAAATTAAAAAATGGAAAAATATAAAATGGCATGTCTTCTAAAAATCAATAACATTTACGGTCTTAGAAATGTCATTCAATAATGATATGAGGCTGTAAATGAAGTTCGAGCAGAAGTTCCAAATGTTTTCAAAACATGCCAAATGGCTTGCTATTATTTTAGATAGTAACCCGGACATCATTTTAAAGGCAAGTATTCCGTCATAAAAAGGAAACTTGACCTCTCAACGGGAATTTATTCTTGGGCATGGTCTACTTTATGACCATGTAAAGGCTTGTGATTACTTTGCATCACAACCCGTGCTTCCTATATTTCCATAAGTGTACGTGTCAGTGCACTTATGTGTTAAAATAAGAGAAATCTTATTTTGGTGTTTGTTGTTTTTCAAAAATATAACATTGCTTCATCAGAAAATGCTTTTTCAATGACATTCGACTTCTCAAACAACGACTACAGATCTTTAAATAGAAAACGAGTCAGTGTTTGAGGGGGAGCAAATGTCAAATATCTTCTTCATAATAAAATGTGCTTAAAGGGAAAAGGTTTTTTAAACAGTCACGAAATAACATTCTTTAAGGAAAGTTCATCAAGTGTAGCTTATGTGTGCCTTAATTGCTATGTGTTTATGTGTTTAGGGAATATTTTGCAAAATTAAGTCTATAGGTATGATAGTTTAAACATTAGGGACTAATTGTGCTATGTGTTTAACTTGGATATGCCTTATAAAACTTATCTATGCAAAATTAACAGGGTATTAAAACTAGAGGGGCCAAATGTGTCAAAAACAAAAAATGTTTTATATACCTCCCACCCATCCCGTCACTGTACACACACAAACACACACTTTACAAATTCTTTTCTCCCACTCTCATTCGCACGATCGTCATCACCTATTCATCATTCTCAAGTGTTTTTCAAGCCTAAGGTATAATAAGAAAAGTGTTCTCCTACATCTAAACTACTCACGTCTCAAAGGAATTGGTTTTTTACCAAAGATTGATCTCGAAATCCCTAATTCTCAAATTAGGGTTCTTGAAAAATCAAAATGGTTAAAACTCCAAATTGATTGAGGGGTTTTGTATCTTTAGGTGTGCCTAGCACTAGTTTAAAACAGTTTTGAATATGGTTATCATTTGCTAGTGTTCTTGGTGATTTTTAGATGCGAAAATTAGGGTTTATATGAAATATTGTATAAAGTTTGTGGGTTTCGTGTTAGGGAGTTTGTTACCATCTTCTTGAACATGTTTGGTTAATAATATCACCCTATTGTTTGTAGTTTATTGAATCAATGTGCTAAAATGCTTAAAAGCGCTCGTTTTTGTGTATGTTCTTGATTTTGTGGCTTAAATGTAGTTGTTAATGTCCCTAAGTGTTGTTCTCATGCTAAGAATGTCATATAAACAAGTTTGCATGATTCAAAATATCTTGATGGTGAAAGTTGTTTATGAACCGAACAATCAAGTGTCATATGAAACAGAACAACCTACTTGTTATATGAATCGAACAACTTGGTCTCTTTAGGTATCGAATAACTCGTCTTGCTTTGAGAACCGAACAACTTAGTTGTTATTAAGGAACCGAACAACTCAGTTTATAAGGAACCGAACAACTCAGAGTACAAGGAACCAAACAACTCCAGGGTTATAAGGAACCGAACAACTACATTAATAGTAGGAACCGAACAACTGTGTGTGTAGCCGGAACCGAACAACTGTAATGATAGACGGAACCGAACAACTCATTGTCTTAAGGAACCGAACAACATTTTGTAGTAGGAACCGAACAACTTGTAACCTGTAGGAACCGAACAACTAAGGCCTTATAGGAACCGAACAACTTGATTATATTAGGAACCAAACAATTTTCCTAAGAAATCATTTTTGCTTCCAAGACCCAAAACACTTAAGATTAAATTTTCAAATTAAAAGCTGATTTAAAAATCTTATTTAGGGAGATAATTAAAATTGGTTAATTATTCACTCTAAACAAGTTAAGTTAAGTTATCGTTGTTAGATGAATAGATCTTAATAAGTGCAAAAAGTCTTAAAGTTCCTAAAGCATTGTTCACATCATGAATCAACTTTATGTGCTCTCTCAATAGGTCTCTATAGTATATTGTATAAAATTGGTTATACATAAAATTGGATGATGCTCTTGTCGCACCTAAAAACCATCTCAAGATAGGAAAAAGCAATCTCCGACTGAGCTCCAATCTCAAATCTAAGGAACCTACTATTCAAGTGGTGCTAGATGCTCTCAAACTCACTCCATTCTACAATGCATTTGAGATCTCTACTGATGTTCCTGAGATATACATTCAAGAATTCTGGGTTACTCTCACCAGACATCACTCGTCACTACCATTTGCTGCTATAATCAACAAGTGTCTAAGTGGAAAGATTACTGCTCTAGAAAGTCTTCGCCTGTCACGTGCTCAAATTCTTTTAGGGCATGTATCATAATAAGAAGGTTGACTATGTCTATCTACTGTGGGAAGACTTGGTATTTCAAGTGGAGAACAAGAATTCTAAAAAGAACAATGACATGTATTATCTACGTTTCACCAAAGTCATTGTCGACTACTTTCAGGCATAAAGATCAAGCAATTCCAAGGAAAACAAGATATTTGGCATTAGCAGGGATGACTTCATTTCACCACTATAAAGAGTCATTTCAAGACATAAGGACACACAAGAATACGGTGCTATTCTTCCTCAACACTTGACCAATCAAGCCATGTTAGATTCCGAAGCTTTCAAGACTTACCGTGCTTATGCTATTGGTAAAAAGTCTCCCAAGTCAAAAGCTACAAACAAAAAGACTGACTCTGAATCATCTCCAAAGACAAAGCCTTCTCAAGCTTCCAAAGGAAAAAGAATCAAGACTTCAGCTAAAGGAGATAAGCATGCCACAACAAAATCAAAAGGTTTAACAGTACTATCTAAAGTTGCATTATCTGAAGCAGAACAAATGAAGTTGGCAACTTAGAGAAGCATGAAAGAATTCCATATCTCTCACGCAAGTGGCTCAGGTGGTGGAGTTGACATCCTATCAAAGGTTCCTGATGAGTAACAACAAACCAGATCTGGTACAAATGAAGGAGCTGGTGACAAACCAAAGGTTCCCGATGTACCCGAATACAGATCAGAGAGTGAAGAAGAATCATGGACTTTCAGTCAAGGAGAGGATGAGGAAGAAGATGAGGAGCATGACAGATAACTGAATACAATGAAGAAAAAAATACATAATACTAAGATCAATAGCATACAGCCAAAGTAACTGAATAAGATGATTCAGGAGATGAGTTTGTTCACCCGACCTTGTCAACATACAAAGCAGATGAAGAGGAAGAAGAAAAAGAAAAAGATGATGATGAAGTGATTCTGATCAGAAAATCATCAACTCCACCTGATATAACCCTCACGGAGGAAGATGAAAATCACAGATGATGATACAGTGATGGGAGGAGAAACAAGAAGAATGAAGAAGATGAGGAACTGTACGGAGACTTGAAATCAACCCTATTGAAGAGATGCTGAAATAACGGATGCTCAAACTAATCAAGAAACGGAAGAAGCTCACTTAACTCTAACTACTGAACCTCTAGTAGTGCAACAACAAAGCTCCCCTGTTTCATCAGATTTGGTGGCTAAATTCATTAATCCCTCCCCGGATACAGGTATCGACTCTATTTTAAATCCAAATGCAGCAGTTTCTGTCACACCTTCCTCTGCCACTATCATTCCTCAAACACCCATTCCAATCATCCAACCTCAATAACAAACACATGATTCCACAACAACAACAACAATTCCAACAACAACTATGCCAGAGATCCCAAACTTTGCATCCTTATTCGGAGCTTTGAACGCAGGGTATCCTCATTAGAGT
>BQNB010115546.1:0-21540 GCA_026074375.1 Tanacetum coccineum
ATGTAAGCACATAATGCAACAAGTAATGTAAGCAAGTAAGCAAGTAGTGTGTATACATTGTGAAAATGTTTGCTATGATGCAATATTTGCGAAAACGGCTATAGTCTACGGTAAAATATGCAACCTAGTTCTCTATAGCCAGTGCTCTGATACCAATCTGTAACACCCCCAAAAACGTGTCGCAGCGGAAATGTGTCCGAGTGGGTTACTTCATAATACACATCGCTGGATACAAGAGAACGACCTCTAAATGTGTCGTTTGAAAAGTAATCTCGTTGATTTCCTTGAAATTGATATAATGTTTGTCTCATAATTGCATCACAATGAAAAGCTTGAAATTAACACAATCAGATTTGATCACTTGTATGTATGTAGAAATCCATGAATGAATTCTTGTCAGTTTAGACTCCAATGCACATCAAATAATTCAAGCATCTGAGAAAAACATGCTTAAAAAATGTCAACATTAAAGTTGGCGAGTTCATAGATTTGTTTAAGTATAAATGCTGAACCAAAGTTCTGTCAAGTGTGTATGCCCATTTAAAATCCTTAAATGTCCTTCCAAAATGTATGTATGATTTTTAGAAAATCAAATAGTTGTAAAGTATGCATGACCATTTCAATCCTCAAATAGTCACAAAATTGTACGTATGATCGTTGTATCGCAATTGTTCAAAGCATGTATGATATTTATATATATATCATCAAAATGTTTCAAATATGTATTGCCACTTTATTCAAGGCACAGTAAATATCAATGTGAGTATAAAACAATGATTACAATTACTCTAAGGTCATGAAACCGATGCACTAATATAACATTAAGAGTTCATATGTAAGTATTGTGGGCCCTGTAGGCCCAACCAATCGTAATCCGACATGTTATAACGTTCGTTTTCCCAGTGATAGCTAATCACCCGAACGGGGATTGTCAATCCCGAATAGATCTATTTTATAACATTCACGTAGACAACATGCTATAACGTTCGTTTGCCCAGTGATAGCTAATCACCCGAACGGGGATCACACCCAAATAGATCTATTTCATAACATTCGCGCTCACCCTCCAAGTGATTTACAGTTCATGAAGCTGTGACGTAGACTTATATATATACCCATCACAGGTGTCCCCTCCAAGAACACCCGGGCCTTTATTTAAAGAATATGTACTCCCGTTACCGGTGTCCCCTCCAAGAACACCCGGGCAGTACTGTATTGTTATCAGTTCAATCCGCTTAAGCTAATCCGTAATCATTTCAAAAGTAAAGTACATATATTTGTGACCAAAAATGAAGTCAAGTAATATATCCCATAGCGAGCTATGTAAATGAGTATGTGAACCAATTTGTAATCAACCACGTAAATGCATTTGTAAACAAGCATGTTCTCACCCCAAAAATATATGTAAACAACCATGTAAATGCATTTGCAAACAAGCATGTTCTCACCCCAAAAATATATGTAAAACAAGTAAAACATGGGGCTATAAACTCACCTCGATGATGTCGTAGAACGATTGGCAGGAATGCACATATTAAACATATCATAAAAAGAAACCCGAAATGGCTCAACCAAGAAGTTGCGATTTATCTTAAAGGCTATGACCCACTAGCCTAGAGTAATGTATCTGGGTTTTCCGATAGGTGATTATATCAAAGTGACATGCTGACAAAAATTTAGATCTCAAGCTGTAATAGTTTGGTGGTTGGTTAAATGAAGTAAATCGAAATGTAAACGAAAAGTATGTAATATATTCTGTATATATTACATATGCAAAATGAACAAGCATATAATTCGTCCTGTGAATTATATAACAAAGACGAATAATCAAATATAAATTAATCGCGTTATAATACTTTGTAAGTATTATATAAGAAACGTGAGAAAATAATTAAAACAACACATTTCTACACGTGTTCGAAAAGTCACTAATTTACTTAATAACAATCCTCGTATAAAAGTAAACACACGTTTTAAAGTTACGAATCATGTAACGACGTTTTCAAAGCTTTTATATAAAAGTTATACTTTTATCTTCTAGTCGGAAATATTATAAAATCTTATTTTATAATTTCAGTACTTGTGTTTCTTGACGGATTTCTATAATATATAGAATTATAGTCACATTACTATGTATAAAAATTTTATAGAAGTTTTGGCATAACTTATTGTTTATAAACTTTCCCATTTTTTTACAAAATCCCAAATGTTCTTCTTTACCATTTCAATCAAACCGTGTTGCAATATCCTCGTGTTATATATATATATATATATATATATATATATTTATATCTAAACTAAACAAAATAATAATTATTACATTTATTTAACCATTTAAACCACCATCCGGTTTTATGTTTATTAAATCTTACGATGTATTTATTAGTTGATTTATTATATAAACCAAACGCCCCTTATCTTGCTTCTAACCAACCAAACACACCCCTATCAGTGTTTCTGCTATACCAAACGCACCCTAACCATGGCTGCTAAACCCCAAACGCACCCCTTTTGTGCCTACATCAAACCAAACACACCCTATGGCTGTTTACAGCCAACCAAATGCATCCTTGTCTATGTACAACAAGCAAACGCACCCTTATTCGCTGAACTCATGTCCAAACGCACTCTTATGGTGTGATACGGGGACAACCAAACACGCACCTTGTTGCGTGTTTATGAATAAATCAAACGCACCCTTGCTGGTGCCTAATAAACCAACGCACCCTTTTGATTTACACAGCCAAACGCACCCTCTTTCGTTTATAACAAAACCAAACGCATCCTTTCGTTTCTATATAAAAACCACAAACGTACCCTATTCGGTGACAACAAACCAACGCACCCTAGTCGGTCATAAACACGAACCAAACCCACTCATGTGCTGGTGAACAGTAAACCGACGCACCCTTGTTGGTGAATATCAGTCAAACGCACCATTTCGTGTTTCTCTTAAACCAAACGCACCATTTCGTGCTAAGAAACCAACCAAACGCACCCTTAATGGTGCTAACACAGATCCAAACGCACCCTTTCGAGGAGTTATCAAAACCAAAACGCACCCTATTTGGTGAACTGCCAAACCAACGCACCTACTTGTTTTCTATATCAAACAAATGCACCCTTGGCTGTCATATGAAAACCAAACGCACCCTACGGTGCTATAACCTAAACCAAACACGCCCGTCTGCTGTTTGTCAAATCAAACGCACCCTTCGTGCTTAGTAATATCAAAACGCAAAACATGTTTGCATATAGAGAAATCAAAACAACGCACTCTTACTTGGCCAAACCCGCAACCAACGCAACCCTTTTCTTTCTTCTTGTTTCTATATAAAAACCAACGCGCCTTCGAGGTGGCTGTTACAACCAACCGAACGCACCCTTGTTGGTGGCGGCGGTGATGATGAGGATGGTGGTTCGGTGTGGAGGTGGTGATGACGATGAGGTGATGGCTGTGGTGTCGAGGTGGTTGTTGTGGTGATGATGTTGTCGATGATGGTGGCGACGAGTTGATGATGGCGGCGGTGGTGTGGGCTGTCGTGGGGTAGCAGCCGAAGGGGGGTGGCGGCGCGTGGACTAGTGGATCGAGTAGATTGGGTGGCGGGGAGCGTTTTGGAGCTCGGCCGGAATACTCGCCGGAAAACTTTTCCGGCGGCGGCGGTGGTGGCCGGAATCCGGCGGTGGCTGCCGGAAAGAGTGAGAGAGTGTGTGTGTATAAACAAAAATGAATATGAGATATTTGTTATAAATTTTATATATATATAAAAGTTATAAAATAAAATGGCAAGTCCAAATAGTCTAGGGTTTATTTGTAAATATTTCCACAGGGACCAAAAGTGTAACTTTTGTAATATAATGGTTCGGGACTCGTTTGGACTAGTTAATGAATGATTCATAACACGAAACTTGCGCCATTGCGTTCCAAATAATTTTTCCCATAAAAACGAGTATTCACTCGACAAATTTTCATAAACGTTTTATAAAATTTATTTAAAACGTTTATTATTTATTTGTATATTACTGATAAACTTTGTCCGAAAAATGATCTTTTACTCGAATATTTGCGTCTTTAACAAACGATACTGAATAAAATGATTACTAATTTATTAAATATTTTTATTTAATAAAAAGTGTTAATTAAATATAATTTAATTATTTTCTTGTTTCTATAATCTTGCGAGGGCATTTCAATCACTTCCTGACTGTTTTCGGGTCTCGGGCAAAACTAAAAAGTTGTCCAGAATGTCGTTTTACATCAAATTGCTTTAGAGTCCGAGTCGTGAAACGTGATTTTAGTGGTGCGTCGTTTTTGACAAGTCAGCTTAGTAATAACATATATCTTTTCCGTTTTCCAGTCAAATAAGTTAAAAATAACTTTGTACATGAGATATGAAATAATAAATATGATTTATTATTTAAAATATGTTCCGAAAATTTTACCGATTACGCGGTAATTGTTTTTATGAGCCAATAAAAGGTCAAAAGTCAAAAAGTCATGTCAAACCCAAAAAGTCAAAGGGTTAAATAGTCATTTAAAATTTCGAAAATTGCCGGATGTTACAGTACCTACCCCTTAAAGAAATCTCGTCCCGAGATTAAATTTTGTAACCGTATTTGTGGACCAAGAAAAGATTTACGATTTATAAACCATTGTCAAACTAGAACGCTGATAACTTTATTCAGCAAAATTAGATATTTCGACACTTCTCCATATACCCAAAATTTTTGGCTAAGTTTGACCAGAATATTTAATCCATCAAAATAGGTATCTCAAAAATATCAATACACGTACTATGACTGATATACACGCGTTATAAGGAAAATCTCTTAACAGTGAAAGCGTCGAAGGGAAAAGTGTAGTCGGTGAAGTATTTCTTATAAGGTTTCAGATGTTCAAGGACGGTGTCTCGTGTCTATATCATAATCTATGATGATTTAACAAAGGACGAGGCTAATTAAAGTAAGTATCCAACTTACTTAGCAGTACCAGGATGTATCGCGACCTAAGTCTCCGTACTAGTGGTCCGAAATGAATAGTCCGACTGATCTCCTGTCGTCGATAGGTGTTTATCTCGTTGTAAGGGGGGTTGCATATCAATTAGATAAATTGTACAAGCTATGGGACCGCTCCAGACCCAACAACAGCAAACCATCATCGACAATAACCCTAACAAATAAGTGATGGGAATGCCGAAATTGAGGACATTCGAGAAAATAATCCCAGAATAAGCTAAACAAATGGCAAGGAGCTCGCGAGAGAGCTTATGTTATAGGTCGTCGGAATATGGTACTACAGTCGTTAGTTTCGAGGATGAATCACTCCATTAGTTCACTTGTAACAAGTCTGTAGTTCAATCACGAACAGTTCGGTGATCGCGGAGGATCCGTAATGGCAAAAGTAATAACTTAAGAACGAGATAAGGTAGTCCAAGCGAGGCCTTAAAGTTCTGCTGAGTGGTAAGACACGATTGTGCTTCTAAACCTTTTTAACGGATTCCGGTGATTATCGGGTTCGAGTTCATACTCGTGTCATATTGGATACCATTAAGCCCACTCATTTATAATTCATTACTTACATAAAGGAGCGTCCTAATTTATGTAAGTAAGAAATGATAAACTTATGGTTCGGGGATTTACAATTTCTTTATTTAACTGAAGAGGCGTCCCAATCCTTTCAAATAAAGAGATTATAAATCATCCTACTTAATAATTTCCGATGCAAAGACGCTGTACTCACATAACCCAGGTAGGTGATAACATGACGATGCATGTGCTTCTAATGAGTATGGGACGAGTGTTTAAAACTCGTCTTCGGAGGCGGGGAGTAAAACTATCAGGGGAAATACATAGAGTTCAAGATAGTTAATGAGTACTCGGTTAGAGTAAGTAAGGTAAAGGTCTCGATGAACCAGTCAACATAGCAATCATCATATAAATCCTCCTATTACAAGTCCCGCCCATACAAGACTTGTAATACTTAGATTCACACATAATTCTATGTAAACATAACTGTGACGAGTTTTGTTAACATAACAATTATCATGTCAATCCTCATATTACAAGTCTTGCACATACAAGACTTGTAATACTTAGATTCATACATAATTCTATGTAAACAAAAATTATGACGGCCTTCGCGTAATACGATATTGTATAAAGTTATGAGGAAAAAAAAAATTCTTAGAGACCATTGTTTAACTTACAATGTCTGAGAACGAAGTGAGACCATTGTGCAACCCACAATGTCTAAGCAGTAAAATGAGACTATTGTGCAACTCACAATGTCTTAAGAAATGTTATAGTATTTATATAATTAACTATTATAAACTTAAAAACGTAACGATATAAACTCCAAAAGGGATCAAGCAAATAGATAATATATATATATATAAATATATATTATGTGTTATGACTTGTAAGGAGCACTTAAGTAACAAGTAACCTAAGCAAGTAAGCAAATTAAGTAGTATGCACTTTAAAAAGAAAATGTTTGCTGTGATGCAATCTTTTGAAAACGGTTAAAGTCTAAGTAAAATATCGCAAATCAGTGCTCTGATACCAATCTTAACACCCCCAAAAATGGTTAGCAGCGAAAAATTGTCCGGGGAACGTACTTCAATAAAACACAGCGCTAGATACAAGAGAACGACTCTAAATGTGTCCGTTTGGAAAAGCAATCTCGTTGATTTCCATGAAAATTGCTATAACAATTGTCCCCAATTGCATCACAATGAAAAGCTAAAAGCGAGTACAAACAGAGAAATTTGATTCATTTGTATTGTAAGTAGAACTCCAAGAATGAAATTCTTACAATTAGACACCAATGCCACATCAAGTAAGGCCAAGCATCTAATTCACACTGAGAAAAACAAGCTTACAAGTGTCCAACTTAAAGTTTGTTGAGTTCTCATAGTTTTGTAATATAAAGGTTGAACAAAGATTCCGTAAAGTAGGTAGACCGTTTCAATTCCTTAAATGTTCTTCCAACATGCATGTAGGTATTTTTAGAAATCAAAAATTGTATAGCATGCTGAGCAATTAAAAATCCCCAAATATCACCAAAATTATGTATACGTTGAACACTCTTTGTCAAAGTATATATTGCCTACTTTATTCAAGACAACGCGCAGTATACATGTATACTATGTTTGGCCCTATAACCCAACCGAATCGAAGTTCCGACCTGTAATAACGTTCGTATTTGCCCAGTGAATAGCTAATGCACGCCGAAACGAGATTGTCAATCCCGAATAGATCTATTTTATAACATTCTTGCGTGGACAACATGCTATAACGTTCGTTGCCCAGTGGTAGCTAATCACCCGAACGGGGATTTCACACCCGAATAGATCTATTTCCATAAACATTCGCGCGCACACCTCCAAGTATTTACAGTTCATGAGCTGGACGTAGACTTTATGTACCCATCACAAGTGTCCCCTTCCAAGAACACCCAGGCATTGTATTTAAAGATATGTACAACCCTGTATTACGGTCCCCCTCCAAGAACACCCGGGCAGTAATGTAAAGAATATGTACTCCCGTTACCGGTGTCCCCTCCAAGAACACCCGGGCAGTAATGTTGTTGTTATCAGTTCAATCCGCTTAAACTAATCCGTAATCATTTCAAAAAGTAAAGTATGCTTACATGTCCAAAATGAATGCAAGTAATGATCCCATAGCGAGCTATATAAATGAGTATGTAAACCAATTTGTAATCAACCATGTAAATGCATTTGCAAACAAGCATGTTCTCACCCCAAAAATATATGTAAAACAAGTAAAACATGGGGCTATAAACTCTCCGCGATGATGTCGTAGAACGATTGGCAGGAATGCAAATATTAAACATAGCATAAACAGAAACCCGAAATAGCTCGACCAAGAAGTTGCGGTTTATTTTAACGGCTATGATCCACTAACCTAGAGTAATGTATCTGGGTTTTCCGATAGGTGATTATATCAACGTGACATGTTGACAAAAATTTAGATCTCAAGTTGTAATAGTTTGGTGGTTGGCTTTAAGTATGAAGTAAATTCGAAATGTAAACGAAAAGGTATGAAATATATTCTATAAATATTACCCATAAGAAAAATGAACCAGTAATAATTCGTCCTGTGAATTATATAACAAAGACGAATAATCAAATAAATAATCGAGGTATATAATACTTTGTAAGTATTATATAAGAAACGTGAGAAAATAATTAAAACAACACATTTCGACACGTGTTCGAAAAGTCACTAATTTACTTAATAACACTCCTCGTATAAAAGTAAACACACGTTTTAAAGTTACGAATCATGTAACGACGTTTTCAAAGCTTTTATAAAAGTTATACTTTATCTTCTAGTACGGATAAATATTATAAAATCTTATTTTATAATTTAGTACTTTGTTTCCTTGACGGAATTTTCTATAATAATAAAATATAGATTGAACATTACTAGGAATAGTAATTTATAGAAATTTTGGCATAACGTATTTGTTTATAAGACTTTTCCCACTTTTACAAAAGTCCAATTTCCTTCATTTGCAATCAATACCGTTTTGCAATATCCTCGTGTTAATATATATAATATATATATATATATATAATATATATTATAATATATATATATAAAGAATCTAAACAAAATAATAATTATTACATTTATTTAACCATTTAAACCACCATCCGGTTTTATGTTTATTAAATCTTACGATGTATTTATTAGTTGATTTATTATATAAACCAAACGCCCCTTATCTTGCTTCTAACCAACCAAACTCACCCCTATCAGTGTTTCTGCTGTACCAAACGCACCCTAACCATGGCTGCTAAACCCCAAACGTACCCCTTTGGTGCCTACATCAAACCAAACACACCCTATGGCTGTTTACAGCCAACCAAATGCATCCTTGTCTATGTACAACAACCAAACGCACCCTTATTCGCTGAACTCATATCCAAACGCACTCTTATGGTGTGATACGGACAACCAAAAGCACCTTGTTGCGTGTTTATGAATAAATCAAACGCACCCTTGCTGGTGCCTAATAAACCAACACACCCTTTTGATTTACACAGCCAAACGCACCCTCTTTCGTTTATAACAAAACCAAACGCATCCTTTCGTTTCTATATAAAAACCAAACGTACCCTATTCGGTGACAACAAACCAACGCACCCTAGTCAGTCATAAACACGAACCAAACGCACTCCTGTGCTGGTGAACAGTAAACCAACGCACCCTAGTTGGTGAATATCAGTCAAACGTACCATTTCGTGTTTCCCTTAAACCAAACGCACCATTTCGTGCTAAGAAACCAACCAAACGCACCCTTGATGGTGCTAACATAGATCCAAACGCAACCTTTCGAGGTGTTATCAAAACCAAAACGCACCCTATTTGGTGAACTACCAAACCAACGCACCTACTTGTTTTCTATATTAAACAAACGCACCCTTGGCTGTCATATGAAAACCAAACGCACCCTACGATGCTATAACCTAAACCAACACGCACGTTCGGCTGTTGTCCCAAAATCAAACGCACCCTTCGTGCTTATAATATGCAAAAACGTACCCTGTTGCGTAATAGAGATGAACAAAACGCAACTCTCTGCGCTAAAGACCCCGCACCAAACGCAAAAAATTCGAAATACCCTTTTTTTTTCTATATAAAAACCAACGCGCCTTCGAGGTGGCTGTTACAACCAACCGAACGCACCCTTGTTGGTAGCTGCGGTGATGATGAGGATTGTGGTTTGGTGTGGAGGTGGTGATGACGATGAGGTGATGGATGTGGTGTCGAGGTGGTTGTTGTGGTGATGATGTTGTAGATGATGGTGGCGACGAGTTGATGATGGCGGCGGTGGTGTGTGGCCTGTCTGTGGGTAAGCAGCCGAAGGGTGTCGGGTGCGTGACTAGTGTATCAAGTAGAATCGGTGCGGGGTAGCGTTTTTGGAGCACGGCCGGAATAACTCTCTGGAAAAACGTTTTCCGCCGGCGGGCGGCGTGCGGTGGTATCCAGGAAATCCGGCGTGGGCTTGCCGGAAAGAGTGAGAGATGTGTGTTATGAATAAACAAAATGAAATTTTTTATTTGAAAATTTGGTTTATAACTTTATTATATATATAAAAGTTAAAAAAAAATGGCAATCCAAATAGTCTGGGATTAAATTGTAAATATTTCCACGATGGACCAAAAGTGGTAACTTTTGTAAATATAATCTGATCGGGGCTCGTTTGACTAGTTAAAGAAGATTCATAACACGAAACTTACGCCATGTGCGCTTCCAAATAATTTTTTTCCATAAAAATTGTATTCACTCGACAAATTTTCCATAAACGTTTTATAAAATTATTTAAAACGTTTATCTTATTTGAATATTACCTGATAAACTTTTGTCCTAAAAATGATCTTTTACCTTCGTATATTTGCGTCATTAACAAAACGATACAGAATAAAATGATTACTAATTATTAAATATTTTATTTAATAAAAAGTGTTATTACATTATATTTAATTATTTTCTTGTTTTCCTATTAATCTTGCGAGGGCATTTCAATCACTTCCTGACTGTTTTCGGGTCTCGGGCAAAACTAAAAAGTTGTCCAGAATGTCGTTTTACATCAAATTGCTTTAGAGTCCGAGTCGTGAAAACGTAATTTAGTGGGTCGTTTTTGATAAGTCAACTTAGTAATAACATATATCTTTTTCGTTTTTCAGTCAAATAAGTTAAAAATAACCTTGTACATGAGATATGAAATAATAAATATGATTTATTATTTAAAATATGTTCCGAAAATTTTACCGATTATGCGGTAATTATTTTTTGAGCCAATAAAAGGTCAAAGTCAAAAAGTTAAGCTAATGAATGATACTGTAATTTTTAGTAATGCTTATGATGATGAAGATGTGGGTGCAGAGGCTGACCTAAACAACTTAGAAACAACCATGAATGTCAGTCCTATTCCAATAGCTAGAATTGACAAGGATCATCCTAAAGACCAGATCATTAGAGACTTAAATTCAGCTATTTAAACAAAGAGAATGACCAAGATTTTTGATGAACATGCTATGGTGTGTTACATTAATAAGCAGAAGACAACAAATCACAAAGATTATCAAAACTGCTTATTTGCCTATTTTCTCTCTCAAAAAGAACCCAAGAAGGTGATTCAAGCTTTGGAAGATCCAAGCTGGGTAGAGGCAATGCAAGAGGAGCTTTTGCAATTTAAACTTCAAAAGGTTTGAACTCTGGTGGATTTACCTAATGGCAAGAGGCCAATTGGAACCAAATGGGTCTTTAGAAATAAGAAAGATGAGAGAGGAATTGTTGTCAGAAACAAAGCAAGACTGGTTGCACAAGGTTATACCCAAGAAGAAGGCATTGATTATGATGAGGTTTTTGCTCCTGTTGCTAGGATAGAAGCAATCAGGTTATTTTTGGCCTATGCATCATTTATGGGGTTTATTGTGTACCAGATGGATGTGAAGAGTGCCTTCTTATATGGTACTATTAAAGAGGAGGTATATGTTTGCCAACCTCCTGGTTTTGAAGATCCACATTTTCCTGACAAAGTGTATAAGGTAGAAAAAGATTTATATGGTCTACACCAAGCTCCTAGAGCCTGGTATGAGACCTTGTCTACCTACTTAATTGAAAATGGATTTAGAAGAGGCACTATTGATAAGACTTTGTTCATCAAGAAGGACAAAGGTGATATCTTGTTAGTACAGGTGTATGTTGATGATATCATCTTTGGGTCCACAAAGAAGTCTTTATGTGATGAGTTTGAAGGTTTGATGCACAAGAGATTCCAGATGAGTTCTATGGGGGAACTCACTTTCTTCTTAGGATTACAAGTACAATAGAAGAAGAATGGAATCTTCATTAGCCAAGACAAATATGTGGCTGAAATATTAAAGAAGTTTGATTTTGCCAATGTGAAGACAGCAAACACTATAATAGAGACCAATAAGGCATTGGTTAACGATGAAGAAGCTAAAGCTGTAGATGTTCATTTATATAGATCAATGATTGGATCATTGATGTACTTAACAGCTTCTAGGCCTAACATAATTTTTGTTGTTTATGCTTGTGCAAGGTTCTAAGTTACTCCAAAGACTTCACATCTTCATGCTGTGAAGAGGATCTTTAGATACTTAAAAGGCCAACCTAAATTGGGCCTTTGGTATCCTAGGGATTCACCATTTGACTTGGAAGCTTTTTCAGATAGTGATTATGCTGGAGCTAGCCTTGACAGGAAATCCACAACAGGAGGTTGTCAATTTCTTGGCAAGAGGTTGATTTCATGGCAATGTAAGAAGCAGACTATAGTAGCTAACTCAACAACTGAAGCAGAGTATGTTGCTACTGCTAACTGCTGTGGACAGGTGTTATGGATCCAAAATCAGATGCTTGACTATGGATTTAATTTCATGAACACCAAGATTTACATTGATAATGAAAGCACCATTTGTATTGTGAAGAATCCAGTATTTTACTCTAAAACTAAGCACATAAAGATAAGGCACCATTTCATCAGAGATTGTTATGAGAAGAAGTTGATTTAAGTGATTAAGATTCACACAGACCACAATGTTGCAGATCTTCTCACAAAGGCTTTTGATGTTAGCAGGTTTAACTTTCTAATTGCTAGCATTAGATTATTTAATCTATGAAGTATTGTTTGACGGGAGGTTAATGTGTTTGGATAACAGTTCTTAACTTTTATTCATAGGTTATGCATAAATATGGGTCCTCATGAATTCTCACATGTCTATCTAGTATTTTCTAGTGTGTTTGTGATGAATAGAGTCATGTTGTTGTATAATTATTGAATACAAAGTTAATACTGTTAGATACCTATTAGTACTGCTGGACTTAGTTTATACTGTTGGATGAAACTTTGTACTGCTAGTACAAAAGTTGATGCTGCTAGGCTTAGTTAGTGCTGCTTACATGGGTTTAGTAATGAGATTGATGATTAGTATTGGGTTTCTACTGGTAACTATTTTGTTTATACTGCTACAAAAGTTAGTACTGCTAGGCAAAAGTTAGTACTGCTAGGCAAAAGTTAGTACTACTGAGTTAAATTTAGTACTACTTGTTACCGTTAATACTGTTAGGGGCATAATAGATTTTCATTAATTAATTATAACCGTTGAGATAACAACTTCGCTTATAGGGGTCTATATTTGGATAATTCTTGTTCTTTCTTTCTTTTATAAGTTTTACTTCAAGATAAAGATTCAACTTTATTCAGTCGGTCCAATCACACCCTTAAGCTCTCTTTATAATATCTCAATTAACTTTGCCAAACCCTCATACTCTCATTAACAAACTTAAACCCATAACCCTTCTCATAAATCAATCACTATATGGCGGATTTGAAGTTTGTCGATCAACATAATATGGTTGCTTGTTTGGAAAAGACAAAGGAGAACGCTGAGTTTCATTAGATAGTGGACTTCCTCTCTACATGTTCGATCAATTATGCTCTTAATGTAAGTCCCACTATCTATGCTTCTTACATTGAACATTTTTAGAATACTACCACTTCCAAATAGTCAATTCAGTGAAGCAAATACATGCTATTGTTGATGGCAAAGCTGTGGTCATATCAGAATCATCAGTGAGAAGTGATCTTCTCTTTAATGATGAGGATGGTATTGCCTGCCTAACAAATGATGAAATTTTTGAAAACCTTGCATTGATGGGATATGAACAGCTTTCTACAAAACTTACTTTTCAAAAAGGTTCATTCTCACCTCAATGGAAATTTCTGATACATACCATCCTTCATTGTATAAGTTCAAAATCAACTGCTTGGAATGAATTTTCAACTAATTTGGCTTCAGCAGTTATATGTTTAGCAAAGGGTCAAAAATTTAATTTTTCTAAATTAATTTTTGATGGTATGTTGAGGAACTTGGATCCAAAGAGATTTTTAATGTATCCAAGGTTTTTACAACTCTTTTTGAATAACCAGCTTAAAGATTTACCAGAACCTTTTAATGATACTTATGAGACACCTACACACAGTAAAAAGGTTTTCTCTAATATGGCAAGGAAAAGTAAAAAAATTTCAGGAAAAGTTACTCCACTTTTTGACTTCATGTTAGTGCAAAACCAAGCACCTGAGGGTGAAGGTTCAGCAATACCCCCTGAACCCCAACCCACACCCTCTACCTCACAACCAAATGTTTCAGAACCTCAAACTGAATCACTTCAAACTGAAACACCTCCAACAGTTTCCCATGAACTTCAAACTAAAGCTCACATTGAGCAAATACTCCCATCTCCATCTACATATCAAAGAAAACACAGAAAGAATCAAAAACATAAGAGAGCTAAAAAGGTCACTGAGTTACCTCAAACTAGTGTGCCTCTAGACCATGGAGCAGATGAGGCTGTCCATAAGGATGGGGTGCTCCTGCTGATGCTAGCTTAGTGTGGAAAGGGCTATCACTACTGATGCTAGCTTAGTTGCAGCACAGGACAATGATAACATTATTAGGACCCAGACCATGGCAATGCCTAATGTTGACATTCCTCAGAGAATGGATACAGGTGGCAGTCCCAGGCGCCAAGAAACCATGTGGGGTGCTCCTGCTCGGACTAGGTGACTCGTTCCTTTTAGTACGTATAAATATATAATAAATATAAATATAAATACGTAAGGAAAAAAGATCAATGGTAGTAAGTATTCCAAAAGATTTCACGAATTACTTTTATCCAAAGTAAATTCAAAAATCTACCGGGTCGTTCTCCCAACGAGGTGCAAATTGAAAAATGAGAACGTTTGTGATCGCGTAATTTGAATGGGATTAAGATTTTTGGAGTTGGTTTTCTAATTTCTACAATTAAAATGCAAAAACGAATAAAGAAAACCTAAAAATGAAAGCTATTTAAGTGATTTAAACCTAAAACGAGAACGGGATCCAAACCCGTTCTTTAAAAAACGAAATTTTGAAATTTAAACCCTACGGATGAAAATCTAATTTTCCTAGGTGCTAAATGATAAAAGAAAATTTTCAAAAAAAGAATTATATTTTTTTGACTTTTTAATAATTTTTTATGAATTAAAAACTGTTTTTAAAGAAAAAATTAATTAAAAATAGTAAATTAAACTGGAAAAATCTGAAAAAATTGTGGAAAGTAGTTTAAACAGTTCTAGATGTAAGAAAAATAAAATGGATAACAAGTGTTTATTGCAATAAGCAGAAATAAGCAAGACAGGTAAATAAGCTAAAAGGACAAACTGAGTATAAAGGAAAAGTAAGGGAGAACTAGGACAGATGGTCTTGGTCTGGCACCGTGGTTAGTGTGTGGGTTGTGTGAGACTTGTGGGTGAGAAAGGGGAGGTCCAGGGATCGAATCCTTGGCCTCTCTTTTTAGTAAAACCTTTTTTTTCTTTATCTTTTTTTAAAACTTATAAAAAACACAAAAATAAGCAATTTTAAAAAAGACAACTTTTTTTGAAACTAAAAAATAAGCCAGTTATAAGCTGAAAAAGCTAGCAGATTTAAGAATTTTAAACTAAGGACCTAAGCTAAACTGCTAAGCTGCTTGAGGCAAAATAAGCTAAGGGAAATCAAAGATAAGCTAAAACAGATAAGCTATAATACCTAATAAGCACATTCAAACAAAATAAGCACATAAAGATAAAGCAGATAAGCCAGAAAAAGTAATTAAGCAAAGGCACAAACTGGAAAATCAAACAGCCTAAGAGGCACATTTTTGGGCTTATTTTTAAGCCATAAAAAGGATCCTTATGGCTTTAGGGCTTGTACTAGCTTAAAGTCTATCCTAAGGGCTATCTGAAAAAGCAAAGTAAAAATGGTTTGAAATGCATATAAGCTATTAAAAGGCTGATGGAAAAGGGAAAATGGGCAGTTCACACTTATGCACTCTTTTTTTTTGTTTCTTAAAAGACAACTAGGCTTTAAGCAGGCACAAATTAAGCTGGAAAAATAAGTCTAAAAGCTAACCTAAGCTCAAACAGATAGAAATTGATCACCAATGAGCTTATGCTCATAAGCTCAAGTCCTAAAAACACTATTAGCTGACTTAAATTTGAAACTGAAAATGGGCTTTGAAAACTGAAAAAAAAAATGACTTCACAAAATTAGACAGGGTATTGCAAAAGAAAAGTAAACTGAAAGGGAATTAGACTACTGCAATTAAGACACTAAAAATGACTCTAAAACAAGTTTTAAAAGCTGGTAAAAAGATCTTAATCAAACAAGCAATTGTGAAACTGTTTTGAACTAACAGTTTTAAGCACTTTTTAGAAAAACTTAAAAACAAACTCAAAGACTTAAAAGCTTGGAAAAATATATCAAAAACAACTTACAAAGGGATGTCAAAGATAGCTAAGTGACCCAAAAGGTTTTAAACCTGTTTTGACCTACTTTACCGTCTTGACCCAAACACCCCTTTAAGTGTTATGAAACCTTTTTTAAACTGAGTTACAAAGATTTAAGTTAAGGTTTTTGAAAACAAATGACAAATAAGCAATAATGAGCAATAAGCAGTAATAAACACACAAAAATAAGCACTGAAATAAGCAAACTAAGAATTAAGCAGATTAAGCTATCAAAGACAGTTTTGAATCAAAAACATAAATTAATGACATATAAGCAACATTCAAAGACAAATAAGCATAAATAACATAAATAAGCACTAAAAAGCATAAATAAGCAAAAATTATGCAATGAACTTGTAAATAAGCAAAAATACGTAATAAGTGAGCTTACAAGAGTCTAAGCTTTTGGCAAGGGAATAAGCTCTCAAAACCAATCCTATAGCTTCCCAAGAAGCACTAACCCAAGGCCATCCATAATTTACCTTGCTCCATGCTCTTGACAGATTTTTGATTTTTTTTTTTTGTGATTTTATGATTTTTAGACAGAAAAGTAAAACAAGCTTTTATATGAGCTTTGAATGACTCAAAAGATTCTACAAAGGCTTATAAACAGTATTTAAAGACATTTAAGGTAAATAATGACAATAATTAAAGGAAACTGTAAATTTTCATTAAACTAAAAAAATTACAATGCAAGTATTTAAATGACAAGTAATTTAAAGGACAAGAAAATAAAAATGCAGTATTTAAAAGTGGACAAGCTTTGTTAGTACAAGATTGGACTTAACAAAATTCGACAAAGGAAAAATGAAATACAATAGCCCTATTTATACTAAAACTATTCTAGGTCTTCAAGACTTGTTGTGTTTCTTCACTGAGTAGTTCAGCTGGTGTGCTTGTTGTGTGAGTATAAGCCCAAAGTAATCTCAGCCATCAATTTGGTGTGTCCTCCAAGTAAAATGATCAAAACCCTTCATTTCTTGTCATTTTTCATTGACGAATTAGGTTGCTTAGGATTGCCATCATGGCATTTGACTTGTGATGAAGTGGGGTTGTAGATGGTGATGGGTTTGGAGTGGTGTGAATAGTAAACAAGGCAAGGAGAAAGAGACAATGAACAGTATTAATGGTTGTTTTGTTTTGGGCGGGAAAGGTGGGTTTAATTTAGGTGCAGGGTAAAGAGTTTGAGGTTTTGGCAAATGTGGCCCCTCAACATGTATGTATGTTTGCAATGTAAGTCCTTTGGGGTGTTATAAAGTTTTAGGGGTTGGCAAGATAAGCCCCTCAGGTTGTATATCTTTGTTGCACCAACAGTCCTTAAAGGGACTAACAAGTTAAGGCTGTTAAGGGGTTAGGGGTTTAACAAAAGTTAAATGTGAAATGGGCTTGGGTTGGCAGTTTGGGCCTTTTGAGTATTAAAAGGGACTTTGGGCTTTTTAAGCCTAAAAGGCTTATAAGGTCTTCATATAATGTTTAAATGGGTTGACCCGACCCATTAGATGGGTACGGGTGGGCCCATTTAACATTTCTTTGGTTTTGGCTTTAACTTTGACCTTTGATTATTGTGGTTGACTTTTCGGTTGACTTTGACTTTGACTTCAGTTGACTTTGGCTTTTTCCATTCCGTGCTCGGTTTTGTCCGTTTTGGCTTGATTTTTCGTCCTTTTATCGGACTATCGTTTCTACACAATATAAGTAAAAACATACCAAATTCAATGTATTTTTGGTACGTTTTTGATCATTTAAGTCCGGTTTTAAAGGTCAAAGGTATGTGTATTTTGGCACATACCAAAATCCCCCATACTAAACTATTGTCGTGTCCTTACGCAATGCCATAAGTAAACACTTAAGAAAACTAAGAATCTCAATCCCCCTTGACTAATAACATCAAAAAGTAGCTAAGTGTTCATCAAGGGGAATGAAAGAATCAATAGTTTAGAAAATCCCCGTTTTGACCATTTTAATATATACACTTATTCCTACACATATTTTTGTATTTTTGTATTTTTCCTTTTTCTCATTATTTTTTGTACTTTTCTTTTTAGCAACTACTAACATATTTGACTTTCGTTATTTTTATAACTTTTAGGGATCATAGAACAAGAGACATTTCAATCTTAAAATGCCCCAAAAAGGATAAATTCATCATTCCCGACTTTTCACTTATTCCAGACCAAGCTTAAAACGAAATCACTGTTAAATATAAGTTAAGATGCTAACACTGCTCATATTTGTAACTTGTGAAACTTTTCACTCCCGAAAATTATTATATAGGTGAATGTGCTTATTTCGAATTTCGACCATGGATCAACGTTTTGCAAAATTCTATGCTTCACGTTCCACCCGAGAATAATGAGTATGAAAGGCGTGATCCATCCCATGTAGCGACTTTTAGTCTCGGCAATTCCCAACCTTGCGGCCTAAGTGACCAGGGCTTTGACACCCCACAGAGACTAGTATCGGGACTCGCGGACCTTTAGTTTCAAAAAACTCTTAGGTTTCCCGTTTATACATAGCTTATTTAGAAAAACTTAAAATGAAATAGTCTTAGTTCAAAAGCATATTTAAATTTAAGAAAAAGAGATTTTCCCTATATTTATTAACTCACATTTACTGCACTTAATACAATTATTCATTCTTAAGGAAATCCTCGACCTTTTAGAAGGCTGCAACATCAGTTGTGAGCCGGCAAGATGCAGAAAACTTTTATCGGTCTCGGATTATTATTCATACTATGGGCTTTCTTTAGAAGGCTGCAACATCGATTGTGAGCTGGCAAGATGCAGCAAACTTTTATCACCCAACAGTTTATAATTATTATTTATCACATTTTTTTTCATTTTTTTTTCATTTTTTTTGGGTATTTTACACTTTTTATTACCACGATATATAGAGAAAATTTCTTTTTGGAAAATTTATGTATAAATTTGAACTAAGACTAAAATTATTACTATCGACTACATTTCAAATTCAAAAATTGTTGATTTAAGTTTAATTTTCAAAAATAGCACGTATTATTAGTCCGGTTAGGAGCTTATGGGAGAAAAAGCCACAAATTACACTTATGAGTTCTTAAGATTTCCAAATAATCCTTGTTTAGCATCCAACTCATAATTAACTCTATCATTTTTCGTCCTTCGCGAAAACCGCGAACGCTTAGTCTAAAAGTTAAGGAACAAGCTAGAGCTCAACACGCTCGATCGAGTCAAAATTTATTCTTATTCTACCCAGCAGGAAATTCAAAATTGTAACAAAACACTTATTTTATTTTTGAAATTCTTTAAATTTTTTTATTTTTTTGGAATTTTGGTGGTAAAAATGGGATTACGCGAAAACAACGACTGCAGGCACAATCAAATCGATAGATCCCCCCCCATACTAGAACTAAACATTGTCCTCAATGTTTTAAGAAGGGTCTCTACGCAAATCCTAAGCCATTTATTAAGTAAGCTTAAAGATAAGCGTTAGTCGATAAGATTTGGATATTGGATTCCCAAAATGAAGCTAAGGATTTGAAGCTCTAGTGAACGAAGAACAAAACCGAGAGCACGAGAGGCTTCAAAAATTCGGGAAATCCTGGACATACAACAACACAAACACAAAACACGGATAATGGAAGAGGCGAGCCTCCTCACACAACAAAACACTTATTCATTACTACATAACTACCATACTACTACTACGATTATACTAGGATAAGCATGGGTTGCCACCCATGAAGCGCTTGTTTTAGGTCACTTAGCTTGACCCGATCCCCCATACTTGAGCTGGTCAAGGGGGATAGAAGTGGAGACACGAAACATCCAAAATACGAATGTCCTCTCCATAAGAGCAAGGAAAAATCTCTATCGGGCTTTCAAAAATTTTAATGACTTTGAAAGCTTTAGTGCCCCGATGAGATAATTCCGGGAGAAGAGAAGTATGAACTCCTTTAGAAGTGAGAATCTCGGGGTTGAAAACTTTTTCCTCATTTTCGGATGAAAACGAGAGTAAAGCTCCGAGCCCGAGAACTTCTTTGTGGAAAAAAAGTTCATAAAGAGGAGGATTAAAATCCTCAAGAATTAAAGAAGCATTAGTGGTCTTCTTTACATTCTTTTCCATTATTGCAAGATTGGTGACTTCATAAAGGTTCTCATGAATGAAATACCTTGTCCTCGTTGTTGGTCGAAGACAAAGCATCAACCTCAGAAAAATCCATATAGAAAACCGAGTCACACTCGGGGGAAGGAAGGGAATCACTTGATCCAGGAAGATCAAGTTCATCAATCAAGATTTTAGAATCTTTGATTTTCTCTTCCTTGAAGTCAAATGGATCATCATAAGTATTATCATTAACGGTCTTAAGATCAGAAAGTTCATCTTCATAATCATCCCATAATGGCGGGGATGAGTAATCAAGAGTATGTTCATTGGTGAACATCTCAGAAATGGTATCAACAAGATTGTCATGAGGAGAATTTTTATCAACCGAATCTTCAAAAATATAGTCCATTTCCTTGATAGGATCATGGTTAAGCAAATACTTAATATCTCGAAGATCAGATTCGATATCAAAGGGAAGTCATCATTTCCCGGTGGAAATGTGATATGAGCGAGTTCATCGGCGAACTCCTCAAGAGAATAGTTGCTAGTCTTAGAAATCGGGAGACTAGGTGAATAAGAAGTGGTATTGCCACTTAAAGAATTATGAAAAGGAGGGAGAGGAGATGAAGGATTACTATTTCCCGGTGGAAATGAATCACTTGCGAGATAAGCGTGTGGGAAAAGGAAGACTTGGTCACGGTTTCTAAAATCGGAGTGGGATTGCCACTCAATGGATTATCATGATATGGAGGGAGATCTTTGGTTTTATCAAGATTTAGCAAGTTCTCAATAATGTCTTCCTCCGGATCAAAGATATCATCATTAACTTCTGGTGAAGTTAAGTCGGGATGAGAAGAAGAAGTAGGATTGCCACTTATATGATTTATTGCAAACAAATATTTAAGAATTTCCTCAAATGAAACATTATAGACATCAATCATGTTGATTGATTCTTGATGAGGTTCGTTTGAATAGCTTGAAGTGTCATGTCTCATATTCAAGATTAGTCTTTCATTACCGTCATGGAGAATCATTTCTTCTCCATGAACGTCAATCAAAGCACGAGTAGTCTGTAAGAAAGGTCTACCCAA
>BQNB010115547.1:0-21540 GCA_026074375.1 Tanacetum coccineum
TTTATAATCTGCTTAGCTTATTTTTCATTTTTTACAGCTTATTCATTCTTTGAAAGCCAAATAGTGGCTTGTTCATACATTAATGTAAAAAAGTGAGCAAACTGTCACTTTATTAAGCCTATTTCTTAGCTTATTTCTAAGTTTAAATTTTTTTTGTCTTTTTTAAAGTTGTTTATATTCGAGTTTTTCAAAAAGCTGTAAAAAAAATAACAAAAGGGGATAGTGGAGGTCCGAGGTGAGCAAGGCTCGAACCCAGGACCTCAACACCATCAACCCTCCTTCCCCCAAACACTCTACCGCTGTGCTACAATAGCTCATCCGGTAGAGTGTATACTTGTTTAATTTATAAGGCTTGTTTGCCCATTTTGCTTATCAGCCCTTTTGGGCTTATTTACAGCTTATTAGGATAAGCTGTTGATACAAGCTTAATTTTCCTAGGACCATATTAGTGTTAGCTATTTTTCCTATTTTTTTCATAATTTTTAAAAATCGTTTAGTATTTTTTAGATTTAATTTTCATTAAAAACTTTAAAAATTCATAAAAAATACATAAAAAGTCAAAAAAATATAAATCTTTTTTTCACAATTTTATTTTATCATTCTTAATCTAGGAAAATTATTTTCATTTTCGTAGGGTCATTTTTGCAAAATTCCATCTTTTAAAGAACGGGATTTAGCCCCGTTTTTGTTTTTTCATTTTAAAGTTCGTTTTAACTCGTTTTTTAGTCTAGTCTTTTTTAAACTTCATTTTTAGTCACCTAGAGTAGATTAGAAGTAAAAATTTCTTTGTAGGGTTAATTTTTAAGATTTTAGGTTTTTGACCCCTTGTTCGGGATTCTTGCTCTCGTTTTTCAGTTTAATTTCATAATATTTAAGTTTTTCTCAATCGTTTTTTCTTATTAGTGATTAATTTAGCTTTCTAAACTCCCAAATCATTGATCCCATTCAAATTCCAACTTTCTGACTGTACCGATTTTCAAGTCCAGCCTCGTTGGGGATAAACGACTCGGGAATATTCTATACTACTTATCGGTTTCATTGATTATTTTTAGATTATCCTTATTATATATTTTTTATTATATATTATATATATAAAGGTGTTGATTTAAAAACCATTAATCAGTGGTTTTTGATGGTGCATTTGGAGGAGTTGGAGACAAGGAGGTTGTTGTAGGAGAAGGTGTGGTGGTGATATCTTCATCACTAGATACGTTGACAAATAATTGTCTAGGAGGGATTATGGTGAGTTTGATTTTCTTGGAAGGATTAGATGAGGAAGCATTGGTGGAATTCATGGTAGAATGAGGTGATGAAGATGATGATAGAAAAGAGTTCACGATTTAAGGTAGAAAAGATGGATTGAAGAAGTAAGGCATGGGGTTTGAAGTTTTAGATTCCAAAAGGTGTTTGTCAAAATGCAGAAATTATAGCTGTGCCTAGATGGGATAGTGGTCAACTGCACAGAAATTCAAAAGGTCACAGTAGAAGAATTCGTTACCTCTGATGGCGGTCCTTTAATTACCTAGCGGTCCCATATATATTAGGGGGCCGTTTTCTGGAGACAGAAAACTTTTTCTAGAATTTCTTGATATGCTTGTATTTAAAAATTTCTAAATTTCCGTTTTTCAGTCAATCTTATCTCATCATGAATCATCTAATACTTATTATCTAACCTCACAATATCAATTATCTTGAGTTTTATGAGGGAAACATATGTTGGCAAATTAGATCAAAAGATAAGCATCCATAATATCATATATATATATATAGCAAAAGTCTATCAAGGTGCATGCAAGCATTGGTTTAGGATGATAAAATCGAAAGATCATCCATGTCAAGCTAAGTTGTCCATACTAAGTACTAATTTACTAATAAGTAGCATAAGTTTAAACACCTAATCATAATAGATTAGTAAATAATATTGATAATAATGTCATAAAGCAATTTCCCTCATTGCTCACTTCTTCATGTTTCTCCACAACCTTCTAATACTTTTTCTGATTGACCTTACTCCGCCACGATGCTCATCTCGTAATTGTACTTAACGATTGATGATTTCAGTTTGGCGGGTGTAAAATGGTTCAAGGTGAGGGTCGATATTAGGTGGGTTTTGAAAAACTTATGGAACTTGATTGGTTAAGGAAATGACATAACGAATGGGGGAAGGAGTGCTTGCACGCGAGGTCCATTCGTTATTCCCATCGTCATCATTATCGTTAAGATGAGATGAGGATAGTTAATCGAAGGCGGAAGAAGAAGTAGAATGACGACCTCTTCTCATGCCACGATCCCTTCTTGGTTTTCACTCTAGTTGAGCGGCAAGAGGAGTCATGACATGATCGTACAAGACATAGGACTCGTTATTCAACTCAGGATATTCATTTATGATGAATGTAAACAAGCGGGTTTTGGTTGGATTAACAATGCATAACAACAGTTTTATTATGTTCCTAACGTGAGTGATTTGAAAATAAAATTGGGGTTTTGGTTCGAAATTAATTTTTCAACAAATTCAGTAATGTATGTAAATCCTATATCTATGGGAAGCATATTAGTTATACATTGTATCCTAGTACTCTTAATTGTACAAAATTGAAAGAAAAATCTTGGTATGATTTCACGAGTGAGAATTTGATAATCATGAACATCAATCTCCTCCTCATGACGGATGCGACGGACTTGACCTTCTCGATCAATTCGAATAGAACGAAAATGATGTCCTTGATGGAAAGGAGGGATTGGTTTGATATGGAACCATGAAGGATACCTATGCCAAATCATCAAGCTCCGCACCTATCGGTAAAGACACACGCTCCTTCACAGGGAACGTCAAGAATTTGAGCAAAATTTTCAAGAGAGTAGGAGAAGAGTTGATTTTGAATTACAAATTCGACAAACATTTGACCTTCGTTAGAATAACTCAAATGATACTGACTGTAAAACTCAAGAATAAACTGAATGATACACTTGTTCATTGGTTTCAAGGAAGACCACTAAATTCGACAAAATGAAAACAAAGGACCAAACATAGTTTAGATCCGTAAAGTTATCAAAAACCACCCGACCCTCATGAATGTAACGTTCTTCAAGGTTTCTTAGTTTTTCTTTTATTGGAGAACGGAATTCATGTGAAATTTTAGGGATATAGTGTCTTGTATTTTTGTAATCTTCAGAAGATTTGTGAGGCATGATTTCCTAGAAGAAAATGAAATCACATTTTATTACTTTTCACATGTAATATGTCATGAGCAATGTTTCTAGTGTGTGCCTAAATGTAACAAATGTGGAGTAACGATTAACTCGACCTAAATGTAAAATCCTAAGAGGTAACCCAAACGCTCCTTAATTTGATTTTGCTCATCCAAACAAATCAAAAAATACATATGAATTATGTATCTCGAAATTTGTTCATGAGATCATTATGCATGTGTTTGAAAACGTTTTTGGGTTGGATTAACAATGCATAACAATAATTTTATTATGTTCCTAACGTGAGTGATTTGAAAATAAAATTGGGGTTTTGGTTCGAAATCAATTTTTCAACAAATTCACTAATGTATGCAAATCATTTATTACAGAAGAATATTAGTTTACATAGTAATCCTGTACTCTTAATTGTACAAAATTGAAAGAAAAATCAAAAAATCCCCAATTTCAATTTTTGGTGTTCATCATGAACCCTAGACTCAAATTGAAAGAAAATAGATGAAATGACTTACAATTGATGATCTTTGTGATATTAGGATTGATTATTAGTGTTGATTTGATCTTCAATTGATGTTTAGATGGTTGATTTTGAGTTTTGGTGGGTTTTGAGTCGTGTTCGTCAATGGCAGCAGGTAAGGGGGTGTTTGTTTTTCTGTTTTGAATTTTTTTTGTTTAAGTGTCTAATTTTGTGACTTGCTGGTGGCGGTATCATATTTATCGGCGGTCTCAAATATATCAGGGGCCGCCTATATGGGGGCCGCCCTCAGCCAAGGGTTTTTGGACTTGGTTTTTGACGAAAATTTTACGAAGAGGAGTGACATTTTAATTTGCATTTCGCGAATTAAATATGCTTAAAGTACTTCGGATGAAGTATTTAAGTTGTCACGACACAGAATGGAACACAGACTAGAATTGAGACAGAAGAAAGAGAAGTGAACTAAGATGATTTATGGAATGTGTTCCATCATTCCTAAACCAAGACGTAGATAGTTAAACGATTCACGTTTAAGGGGTTTAGTAAGAATGTCAGCGATGTTGTCGACGGACGGCACTTTTTCGATTGAGATATGTCCTTTCTGGACATTATCACGAAGAAAGTGGTGACGTATTTCGATGTGTTTGGTACGAGAATGTTGCACCGGGTTTTTGCTAAGGTCAATTGCGCCTTTGTTGTCGCACATGATGGGAACGTCATCGAGTCGTACGTCGTAGTCGATGAGAGCTTGTTTCATCCATAGTGCTTGTTGACATCCTTTCCAGCGCTTACGTATTCGGCTTCGGTAGTGGATATAGCAAGAGCGGTTTGTTTCTTAGAGAACCAAGATGTCAAACAACATCCCATGAATGTACAAATACCGCTAATGCTCTTTCGGTCCACGTAATCTCCCGCATGATCAGAGTCGGCATATACTACGGTTTCTATGCCGGTCCCCTTAGGATACCATAATCCTAAGTGCGTAGTGTCTTTAATGTATTGGAAGATACGCTTAACCGCTTCAAGGTGAGAGGTTTTGTGAGCCTCTTAGAAGCGAGCACAAAGGCATACACTAAACATGATATCGGGCCTACTTGCTGTTAGGTATAATAAACTACATATCATGCCTCGATACTTGGTACTATCTACTGACTCACACTCTTCATCTTTCATGAGTTTAGTATCAGAGGACATAGGGGTTTTCATTGGTTTAGAATCTTCTAGACCAAATTTCTTAAGCATTTCTTTAATATACTTAGATTGATTAAAGAATATACCATCTTCCATTTGTTTAATTTGTAATCCAAGGAAGAAGTTAAGTTCACCCATCATGCTTATCTCGAACTCGTCATGCATGATTTTGGCAAATTCATCACACATGTCTTGACAAGTCGAACCGAATATAATGTCATCGACATATATTTGAACAATGATGAGATTTGAACTTTTCTTCTTAGTAAAAAGCTTTTCTACCATTCCCATTATATATTCATTGTTTATTTAGATAGGCTATTTATATCTATCATACAGCTTGGGTGGCTTGTTTAAGACCATATAAAGCTTTCTTTAATTTATAAACATGATCCGGTATTTCGAAATCAATGAATTCCAGAGGTTGTGCCACGTATACCTCCTCATTGATAAAACCATTCAGGAATGCACTTTTTACATCCATTTGGAATAATTTAAAATCTAAGGCGCAAGCATAGGCTAATAATATCCTAATAGATTCAAGTCTAGCAACCGGGGCATAAGTTTCATCATAATCGATGCCCTCTTGTTGGTTGTAGCCTTGAGCAACTAACCAGCATTATATTCGAGTAAAGAATTCATTCTCGTCTAACTTATTTCTAAACACCACTTAGTTCCTATGATTTTCATATTCCTAGGTTGTGGAACTAACTCCCAAACATCGTTTGCATATGTTTTGATTTAATTCTTCTTGCATGGAGACATCCAAACTTTCAATCTCCTAACGCTTCATTCACATTATTTGGTCTATAGTTGATATAAAACAAAAGAAGTTACTTTGGTTTTGGGCTTGTGACCTAAGGGTTCTTTGGTTAAGGTTTCCTATGACATTTTCTAATAGGTGGTTCCTAGATTTCTTAATGTTGATTATTTCATCAACCTCTAAAGTTTCATCCACAATGTCGTTTTCTAGGTTTTTCTTTTTGGTGACCTTAATTGCTTCTTCTTCATCTAAGTCATCATCCACCAAGGGTGATGTCTTGAGGTGGAGAGTTTATCGATTGTCAAACTTGAGAATGTACCTAAAAGATACCTAAAAAGCATTACCCTTCGTATGACTTGGGGGGGGGGGGGAGGGGTGGGGGGGGGGGGGTGGGGGGGGGGGGGGGGTGGGGGGGGGGGGGGGGGGGGGGGGGGGGGAGGGGTGGGGGGGTGGGGGTGGGGGGGGGGGGGGGGGGGGGGGGGGGGGGGGGGGGGGCCAGGGGGGGGGGGGGGGGAGGGGAGGGGGGGGGAGGTGGGGGGTGGGGGGGGGGGGGGGTGGGGGGGTGGGGGGGGGGGGGGGTGGGGGGGGGGGGGGGGGGGGGGGGTGGGTGGGGTGGCGGGGGGGGGGGGGGGGTGGGGGGGAGGGGGGGGGGGGTGGGGGGGGTGGGGGGGGGGGGGGGAGGGGGGGGGGGGGGGGGGGGGGGGTGGTGGGGGGTGGGGGGGGGTGGGGGGGGGGGTGGGGGGGGGTGGGGGGGGGGGGGGGGGGGGGGGGGGGGGGGGGGGGGGGGGGGGGGGGGTGGGGGGTGGGAGGGGTTAGGTATAATAAACTACCTATCATGCCTCGATACTTGGTACTATCTACCGACTCACACTCTTCACCTTTTGTGAGTTTAGTATCGGAGGACATGGGGGTTTTCATTGGTTTAGAATCCTCTAGACCAAATTTCTTAAGCATTTCTTTAATATACTTAGATTGATTAAAGAAGATACCATCTTCCATTTGTTTTATTTGTAATCCAAGGAAGAAGTTAAGTTCACCCATCATGCTCATCTCAAACTCGTCATGCATGATTTTGGCAAATTTATCACACATGTCTTGACAAGTCGAACCGAATATAATGTCATCGACATATATTTGAACAATGATGAGATTTGAACTTTTCTTCTTAGTAAAAAGAGTGTTATCTACCATTCCCATTTTATATTCATGTTTAATAAGGAAAGCTTTTAATCTATCATACCAAGCTTTGGGTGCTTGTTTAAGACCATATAAAGCTTTCTTTAATTTATAAACATGATCCGGTTTTTCAAAATCAATGAATCCTGGAGGTTGTGCCACGTATACCTCCTCATTGATAAAACCGTTCAGGAATGCACTTTTTACATCCATTTGGAATAGTTTAAAATCTAAGGCACAAGCATAAGCTAATAATATTCTAATGGACTCAAGTCTAGCAACCGAGGCATAAGTTTCATCATAATCGATGCCCTCTTGTTGGTTGTAGCCTTGAGCAACTAACCTAGCCTTATTTCGAGAAACAATACCGTTCTCGTCTAACTTATTTCTAAATACCCACTTAGTTCCTATGATTTTCATATTCCTAGGTTGAGGAACTAACTCCCAAACGTCATTAGCAACGAATTGATTTAATTCTTCTTGCATGGCGACTATCCAACTTTTATCTCCTAACGCTTCATTCACATTCTTAGGTTCTATAGTTGATATAAAACAAAAGAAATTACTTTGGTTTCAGGCTTGTGACCTAAGGGTTCTTTGGTTAAGGTTTCCTATGACATTTTCTAATAGATGGTTCCTAGATTCCTTAATGTCGACTATTTCATTGATCTCTAAAGTTTTATCCACAATGTCATTTTCTAGGTTTTTCTTTTCGGTGACCTTAATTGCTTCTTCTTCATCTAAGTCATCATCCACCAAGGGTGATGTCTTAGAGGGTAAAGGAGTTTCATCGAATGCCATGTTAAGTGATTCTTCGACTTTCCTAGTGTGTTTGTTTTGGATGATGCAGGTTTTACTATTTTGAGAATAACCTAAAAAGACACCTTCGTATGACTTTGGGTTAAACTTTGTAAGGTAGTCTTTTGTGTTCAATATGAAGCACTTGCTTCCAAATACTCTAAAATAATCTAGCGTAGGTTTTCTACCTCTTAAGAGTTCATAAGGTGTTTTTCCTAGAATGGCTCTAATGAGAATTCGGTTGAGAATGTATGTTGAAGTATCTACGGCGTTATACCAAAACTTTTGTGGTAACGATTGCTCATTCAACATAGTCCTACTCATTTTTTTGAAGTGTCCTATTTTTCCTTTCGACCACGCCAATTGATTGAGGAGTGCGTGGAGCCAAGAAGTTATGTGTAATACCGTTGGTATTGCAAAACTCTCCAAATTGCACCTTGTTGGGAAATATATTGTAAAAGACTTAAGACTGGTAGTATAACAGTTAAGTCTGGTAGTATTAGTTAGTTCTGACAGTACTAAGTTAAGTCTGGCAGTACTAAGTTAGTACTGGTAGAGTAAGCAGTACTATAGTTAGTACTGGTTGTTTTAGTTAAGTCTGTTTTAGTTAAGTCTGTTTATGTAACAAAATAGTAATAGTTATCTTAGAGATATCTTAGGAGATATCTTAGAAAAGGATATGCATTATCCTTTCACACGTTTTGTAAAGCCCATTAGGGTTTCCTTGGTGTATAAAAGGAACCCTACGGCATAGTGTTTAGGCATCCAAGCATAATAGAAATTAATAGTAATATACGAAGTTAGTTTTATATCGTGTTCTTCTTAATACTTGTGTTAAGATTCCGCATTAGCACTTGTTATTCATAGTCAGTGTCTCTCACATAGTTGATTTGGATTTATTCAAGTTAACTATTGTCTTATAAAGGCTATATAGATCCAAAACCAAGGACCTACAAGTGGTATCAGATCCATTAGAGGGACTCTGAGTAAGAAGAATCACTAGAACCACAAACAAACACTCACGTTCAGATCTTTACAAATGTCTAATCTTGCTAATGATGAGTTCTCTCAACATCTCAGTGATGATGAAGAATCAAACCATGAAAACGCATCAGACACTAGTGTTACACCTAAACAACAACAACAAGTGATTCCTCAAACAACTGCTATCTCAAATATCAAACTCCCAATTCTGAAGAAGGAGGAATATGATATATGGGCTATGGAGATGGAGCATTACCTTGAGTACATTGACAATGAAGTTTGGAAGGTAATTCAAAATGGAAACTCCAAAAAGAGAATTTCAACTGGAAAGGATGGTGTTATTTGAATACTTCCACCATTAACTACTACAGAAATTCAAGCAGTTGAAAAGGAGAGGAAGGCTAAGAATATCTTGCTGATGGCCATTCCCAAGGAACATATGAGAAGATTTCATGGCATGGATGATGCAAAAGAAATCTGGGAAGCCATCAGAACTAGGTTTGGTGGTAATGAAAACTCAAAGAAAATGCAGAAGGCTGTTTTCAAACAATAGTTTGAAGCATTTACAATATCCAGTTTAGAAGGGTTAGAAAAAGGATATGACAGATTCTAACAATTACTTTCACAGTTGGAAGCTCGTGGTGCTGAAGTATCCACTGAGGATGCAAATCATAAGTTTCTCAGATCATTGCCCCCAGCACGGTCAAATCTGGCAATGACTATGAGAACTAAACTAGATGTTGACACTTTATCTATTGATGATCTGTACAATAACCTTAGGGTTTTTGAGCAGGAAATCCAAGGTGCCTCAAAAACATCTTCAAGTGCTCAAAATGTTGCTTTTGTTTCACAAAGCAAAAGCAGCACTAATAAGGTTAAGTCTGGTTTTACTAGTGCCTACAGTACTTGCACTCCTTCTACTTCTTCAACCAATATTCCAGAAAAAGAAGCTCTTGCTGGTTTTGCTGATGAAGTTATTTATTCCCTCTTTGCCAAACAATCAGAGGACTGGGACTTGCTTCATGAAGACCTGGAACAGATTGATGACTTGGACATTGAAGAGATGGACATAAACTGGCAGATAGCAATGATTGCTATCAATGAAGAATTCTATAAGAAAACAGGAAGGATGAGTTTTGTGTGATGGAAAAAACACCTGTATGGGATTTGACAAAAGAAGCTTAAATGCTTCAATTATCACAACACGTGTCAACTTTGGCAGGGAATGTACAGGCAAAGGGGACACATGATAGGAAAGAAGAAGTAGAGACTCATTTATCAACACCTAGAACTGGAAAGCAGAGAAGAATCAGATGGGCTTGCTGACAATGGATGATGGTATTGTCAATTGGGGAGAACATACTGAAGATGAAGAGACAAATCATGCACTCATGGCTATCAGTTCCAGTAGTGAGGTATCATTATGTTCTAAAACTTGCATTGATTCATATAATAAGCTTAAAACACTGTGTGATGAACAAATGAATCAGTTAGGTGATCAAGAAGCACAAATACTTGCCTATAGTCAAGCTGTTAAGAAACTAGAAGCTCAACTTGTTACTTTTCAAAAACAGCAACTTTCTCTAAATGAAAAGCTTACATTTCAGGTAAATGAAATATATGAAAAAGATGAAAAGCTTAAAAAATATAGGAGAATTGGAATGAAAGCTGTAAAAGAAAAGGAACAATTGCAGAAAACATTAGATTCATGGAAAGATTCTTCCAAGAATCTTTGGAGATTAATTAATTCTGGCATGAGTTCAAATAGTAAAGTTGGCTTAGGGTATGAAATACAATCAAACAATGAGGTTCTAAGTTATGAGGAAGAAATGAATTTTTCTGTTTTTAATTGTTCAGAAGAGGATTCAGTTGGAAAACCTTTGTACAGTAGATTTATAAAAACTAATGATTTTAAAGGTGTTCCACATCCCTTAAGTGGAGATTATACTCCTACACCACAAGAAGAAATTGATGAGTCTTTATATGTTTAATGGTAAAAAGTGTACCTCACGAGCTGAACCCAAAGTATCGATGATAAGATCAGTGAATATACCTACCTATCAACCTAATGACAGTGCATGATCTATAGGAAACTCCTCTGAACTTTGTTTGATCCTGAATCTGAGATTTCAAGTGTACCTCCAGAAGTGTATGTGTCTACACCTATAACAACAAATGAAAAAGGTGTGTCTGATCCAAAATCAAAAGAGGTTGAACCTAGTTGTGTTTCACACATAAAAACTCCTAGACAACCAATCAAAGATCAAGCAACACCTAAAGTTAATAGGAAGAATTGGAATGCTATGATGGAAAGAGAACTAGGGGAAGGTTACTCTTTCACAAAGAAAATGTTTTTTTGAGGTTAGTCTAAGTCATTTGATCAAATATTGTGACTATTATGAAAAGAAAATGGCAAGAGAGGTTGAGTTTAAGAAACAAAGGGTTTTTAATACTGGTAATAGGGTGGCAAAACCAGTATGGACTAATGCAAACAGGGTTAATCATGCTAATCAATTTGTTCCTAAACCAGTACAACTGAATGGTGGTAGGCCAAATGCTAATTCTGTCAGGCCTAATGTTAATACTGGTAGGGTAAATGTTAATTCTGTCAGGTCTAATGTTAATACTGGTAGGACAAATGTTAATCCTGTTAGGCCTACAGTTAATACTGGTAGTTCTAATGTTAATACTGTTAGATCTAGACAGCCAGTACCTACCAAGACCTCAAACAGTTTTAGTCCTAAAAGACCACAGGTGAATCAATTTAATCAAAGAAGGCATTTTTCTAAATCATATTCATCTGTAAGAAGACCCTTTGCAAAAACTACAGCACAAATGTCTCATTCTCATGCTGTAAAGGGAAATTGGGGATCTGCTGTTAAGACCTCAGCAGGTTATAATTGGAGGAACTCTAAACCAAACTCCAATTGTGACAGTGGACCAACTTTTATTAGAACTGTGAATGCTAAAGGTCCACAAGGCAGACCCAAGCCTGTAAAGGCCTGGGTCCCTAAGAGAAACTAATTTTCTCTTTTTCATGTGCAGGATCATCCACTGAAGAACATGGTAGATAGAGGTATATTTGATAGTGGATGCTCAGGGCACATGACAGGTAACAAGGATCAACTGGAGGATTTTGAAGAATTCAATGGGGGATCTGTTACCTTTGGAGGTAGCAAAGGCTACATATCTGGTAAAGGAAAAATAAGAGTTGGTAATTTAGATTTTGATAGTGTGTCTTTTGTAAAAGAATTAGGGCATTTTAACCTTTTCTCAATATCACAAATATGTGATAAGCAGCACAAGGTTCTTTTTACTGAAACTGAATGTCTTGTTGTGTCTTCTGACTTTAAGATGCCTGATGAAAATCAGATACTTCTAAAGGTCCCTAGACATCACAATATGTACAGTTTTGATATGAAGACACCTACTCCTGCAAAAGGTTTTGCCTGTTTGATTGCTAAAGCCACATCTGATGAATCTAAATTGTGGCACAGAAGGTTAGGTCATATCAATTTTAAAAACCTAAACAAACTTGTGAAGGGAAACCTTGTAAGAGGTCTACCTTCCAAGGTTTTCAAAAATGACCATACATGTGTTGCCTGCCATAAAGGTAAACAACACAGGGCCTCCTGCAAGGCCAAATTAGAAAGATTAATCACTGAGCCATTACACACCTTGCATATGGATCTTTTTGGTCCTACTTCTGTAAAAAGCATTAATCATGCAAGTTATTGCCTTGTAATTACTGATGATTGTACCAGATTTAGTTGGGTATTCTTTTTGGCCTCTAAGGATGAAACTAGTGGCATTCTTCAGAACTTCATTAGGCAGATTGAAAACCAGCTTAGTCATAGGGTTAAAATCATTAGATCAGATAATGGCACTGAATTTAAGAATAGAGATATGCTTGAATTTTGTGGAAACAAGGGAATAAAACAAGAGTATAGCAATGCCAGAACTCCACAACAGAATGGAGTTGCTGAAAGAATGAACAGGACCCTAATTGAGGCTGCTAGAACTATGCTAGCAGACTCACTCTTACCAACTACTTTTTGGGCAGAAGCAGTTAGTACTGCTTGCTATATTTTTAATAGGGTAAGAGTGACTAAACCTCAAAACAAAACTCCTTATGAGCTTTTGTTTGGCCACAAACCAATTATCAGCTACATAAGACCTTTTGGGTGTCATGTTACAATTTTAGATACTCTTAGTGTGCTTGGCAAATTTGATGGAAAATCTGATGAGGGATTCTTGGTTGGTTACTCACTAAATAGCAAAGCCTATAGGGTTTATAATTTAGTAACCAAAAGAGTAGAAGTAAATCTGCATGTCAATTTTCTTGAAGATAAGCCCAATGTCAAAGGAGTAGGGTATAGATGGATGTTTGATATTGACTATCTCACTGATTCTATGAACTATATTCCTGTATCTTTGGAAAATCAAGCTAACCCACATGCAGGTGCTTCGGAAGTATCTAACAGTGCAGGTACTTCACAAACTCAAAATTCTAATGCCTCTGAGGAAAAAGATGAGGATGTAGAGCTTATTGTTGTACCTTCAGCTGTAAAGAATACTGAAGAAAAAGTTGAATCAAGGACATCTTCCACAAATTCAAAGAAACAAGAGAAGAAGGCTTCTTCTACTGACACTTCAGAAGATAATCCTAAGATTCTAGCTTTAAGAAGAGAATTGGAAGAAATTGCTCTAAAGCATTTAGGGACAGTATCTGAAAACAACTCTACCAGTACTCCTTCAGTTAATACTGGTAGTGAGTCAGTTAATACTGGTAGGTTTGATCCTGATGATTCACCTATGCCAGAGCTCGAAATCTTTCACAAGTCTGAGACAGGAATTTTTGATGAGGCATCTTATGATGAAGAGGGTGTGATAACTGACTTCAACAGCTTACCAATAGAAATTGAAGTCAGTCCTACTCCTACACTTAGGATTCACAATATTCACCCGAAAAGTCAAATACTTGGTGATCCTAAGTCAGCTGTGCAAACTAGAAGCAAAGTGCAGCAAAAATCAGGAACTCATGCACTTTTCAGCTATATTTAAAGGCAGCAAAGAAACAATCACAAAGATCAACAGCATTGTTTGTTTGCCTGTTTTCTATCTTAGGAGGAACCTAAAAAGATTTCTGAAGCTCTACAAGATGACAGTTGGGTTCAAGCCATGCAAGAGGAGTTGTTACAGTTTAAGCTGCAACAGGTATGGATTCTAGTAGATCTACCTCATGGTGCAAAGGTGATTGGAACAAAATAGGTATACATTATTTCTAAAGGGATGAAAGAGGAGTAGTTGTCTATAGTAATAAGGGCACAGGAACTAGTTGCCTAAATGTCACTGAAGGAAGAGGTTATTGCTATGCTCAGGTTTTTACTACTATGGCAAGTATTGAAGCTTATCAGGTTAGTTTTTTTTAGCCTTTGCCTCATTTATGGGGTTCATAGTATACCAAATGGATGTAAAAAGTGCATTTTTGTATGGCACTATAGATGAAGAGGTGTATGTTTCTCAACCTCCTGGTTTTGTTGATCCTGATCATCCTAAGAAGGTTTATAAGGTTGTCAAAGCTTTATATGGATTACATCAAGCTCCTAGAGCTTGGTATGCTACTCTATCAACATTTCTAGAGAAGCATGGATACAGAAGGGGTACTATTGACAAGACTTTGTTTATTAAGAAGGACAAGAAGGATATCATGCTGGTTCAAGTGTATGTAGATGATATCATTTTTGGCTCTACTAGAAAGTCTTGGTGTGATGAATTTGAGGCATTGATGAAAGGCAGATTTCAAATGAGTTCTATGGGTGAACTCATATTCTTCCTTGGATTGCAAGTCAAGCAAAAGACAGATGGAATTTTTATTTCTCAAGACAAGTATGTTGCAGACATGCTGAAAAAGTTTGACCTTGCAAGTGTGAAAACTGCAATAACCCCAATGGAGACCAAGATGGCATTGATAAAAGATGAGGAAGCTGATGAAGTGGATGTACACTTATACAGATCCATGATAGGTTCTCTCATGTATTTAACTGCCTCTAGGCCTGATATAATGTTTGCAGTATGTGCTTGTTCTCGTTTTCAGGTTACTCCCAAGACTTCACACCTTAATGCTGTGAAGAGAATCTTTAAGTACCTTAAGGGCAAACCCAATTTGGGCTTATGGTATCCTAGAGAATCATCTTTTGACCTGGAAGCTTACTCAGATAGTGACTATGCTGGGGCAAACCTTGATAGAAAATCCATAACCGGTGGTTGTCAATTTCTTAGAAGCAGATTAATTTCATGGCAATGCAAGAAACAAACAATAGTGGCTACCTCTACAACAGAAGCTGAATATGTAGCTGCTGCAAGCTGTTGTGGACAAGTATTGTGGATTCAGAATCAAATGTTGGACTATGGTTTCAATTTCATGAATACCAAAATCCACATTGATAATGAAAGCACAATCTGCATTGTGAAGAATCCGGTGTATCACTCCAAGACAAAGCACATAGAAATCAGACACCACTTTATATGAGATTCTTATGAGAAGAAGCTCATTAGGGTGGAGAAAATTCACACAGATTTCAATGTAGCTGACCTATTGACCAAAGCTTTTGATGGACCAAGATTCAATTTCTTAGTGGTTAATATTGGTATGATAAATCCATAGCTACATTTAAGGGGAGGATTAAATGTATAGTTTGTAATTTAGAAATACTAATTAGTAGAATTGATTATGATAGGTTATATTAATTCTAGTAGTTATTAGAATACAAAAGACTAGTAGCATAGTGTTTTCGAATAGTTTTGTAGTATGTTTTGTGTGTGGCTTAATGTTTTCAGGTTATACTTGGATTGCACAAAAGATTGGAGCATGGATTAAAGTTAAACTGAAGTTGTGCAAAAGTTAATTCTGTATGGCTTCAATGAAATACTGCGACAAGCATAACCAAGTGGGATTCTTAAAGAAACCTGAAGAAAGTACAGGGTTTGCAGAGATAGTAGACTTTTTAAAAGGTTCGCATATCAGGTATGCCTTGACACACAATCTCACTATCCATGACTCCCTAGTCAAACAGTTTTGGCAGACTGCCACTGCCACAACTCTTGCTGATGGGACTCTAGAACTACGTGCAACCATAGATACTCTTGAGTATACAATCACTGAGGCATCTGTTCGAAGTAAGCTTCACTTAGCAGATGCTTCAGGGATTTCCATGTTGCCAAATAATGAGATTTTTGAGGGGATGGGTAATATGGGGTATCCAACTGATGGTTCTTTTACATTCTGGAAAAGTCATTTTACACCCCAATGGAGATTTTTAGTTCATCATATTTTACACTGTATGAGTCCTAAAAGTGGTGGATGGGATCAATTTGGTAGCAATATTGCGACTGCTTTGATTTGTCTTTCTACTGGCAGGATTTATAACTTTTCAAAATTAATCTTTGATGGAATGGTGGCAAACTTGAAAAGTAAAACTAAGTTTTTGATGTACCCTCGATTTCTACAAATGATTTTGGAAATACAAACTGAGAGTAAACACCCTTATTTGGCTATTGTATTGACCAAAAAGATTTTTGGGAACATGAAAAGGGGTTTTAGAGGGGTACCAAGACCTTTGTTGCCTGCAATGTTGCCCGTTGTTGCTGTGGATCAAAGTGCAGGACCAGCAGATCAAGCTGTGGATCAACCATCACCTTCTGAACCATTACCATCTTCATCTCACCCACCTGTAATATCTGCAACCACTGAGTCTGAACCTACACCTGTAGCTGAGCCAACACCTCACCCTAAATCACCTTCACCTAAACCTGACAATGAATCCACTGAGCACACCTTTGAGCAACCATCACCTGAACACCAACCACTTTCACCTAGACAGGAAACTGACATTCCACAATCTCAAGATCCTACTCACCCTCATGTGGCAGAAGAAACAACTATGACAATGGATGACCTGCTTCACTTGGTTCCCAAGTTGATAACAAAGGTTGATAGTTTGGAGACAGAACTAAAGCAGACTAAGCTGACCATGGGACACGCAATTGTGAAATTGGTGAAGAAGGTAAAGAAGATGGAAGCTGTTCTCAAAAGGAGACATGTGGTTCTACCTGATTCAGAGGATGAGGATGCTGAAAATTCTTCCAAACAGGGGAGGAATTTACAAGAGGAAGGTTTGGATGAAATGGTTAGGAATATTATGAAGGATAAATCAGAGGTTTTTAAGACTCCTATTCACTGACTCAGAGGATGAAGAACCAGAGGATCAGGGGAGGATAATTCAGGACATTGATGATGATCCTCTAGGTTCAAAAGGAGATTTTGTTACTCCTACTAAACCTTCAGGAGAGGCTCAGGAAGAAGAAATCAGTCCTACAACCTTGGAAGCAGCTAAAACTCTGTCAAAGGTTGCTTCTCAGAGGTCAAAGTCAGTTGATAAGGGTAAAAGATACAAGAGGAGAAAAGAGTCCAAGGGAAAAGACATTGATTCTGGCTTTGAAGATATTAGTACTGGCTTTGAAGAAGTTAATACTGGCTTTGAAAAAGTTAATACTGGTGGCTTAGGAGTTAGTACTGGTAGTGGACCAGTTAGTTCTGCTAGAGGCCAAAGGGAAGGAAAAGCTCCAATGATTATTGAAGAGACTCAAGCTCCCAAAAGAACTAAAGAACAAATTCAACAAGAAGAAGCTAGTCTTGCAGAAGCCATAAGATTGCAAACTCTAGAGGAAGAAGAAACTGCCAAACAAGTTCATTTGGATGCTTTATTGGCTAAAAGATTGGCAGAAGAAGAAACTTTATCAGAACAACAAAAGAAAAGAAAAGCTCAAGTTCAGTTTGAAGCTCAATTTTATACTGAAGAAGACTGGGATACTATTAAAGCCAAGCTAGAGGCAAATGCAGAGTTGACAAAAGAAGTATTGGGAAAGGATTTGCCTGAACAAGATTTTGCAAAAAGAATGGTGGATTTGGTAAATCAAAGAAAGAAACAGTTTGCAGAAGAAAGAGCTAAGGCAAAGAGAAATAAACCTATGACTCAGTCACAGTTGAGAATTTACATGTCAAACTATCTGAAGAATCAAGGAACTTGGAAGCTTTCTCAGTTGAAGAAGTTGAAGTTTGAAGAAATTAAAGAAGAGTTTGAGAAGTTAGTTAAGCAGATTGATACTTTTGTTCCTATGAACATTGAAGCTACAAAGGCACAGTTGAAAAGATATGGAGAAGAGCTTCAGACAGAGATTTCAAAGAAACAAAGGATTGATGATAAAGATGTTTCAGTTGAAGAAAAAGTTACTGAAGTAAAAGAAGAAGAGCCAGTAATAAGAACAGGAAAAAGAAAGAAGCAAAAGGCTAGGAAGGGTATAAATGTTGACAAGAGTCCACAAGGAGATTCAGAGACTGATGAAGAAGAATCAGTAGAAGCTATGAATCCTACTCCTTTGGATACAAAATCCAATATTGTGGCAAATTGGAAGATATTTCAACAAGGTGAAAGAAGCATTTATCAGATAATAAGAGCAAATGGAGCTGATACAGTTTATATGAGCTTTGGAGCTATGCTTAAAGACTTCACAAGAGAGGATCTTATTGAGCTATACAGGTTGGTAATGCAGAAGTATGGAACAAATAGGCCTGAAGATGTTTATGACAGAGTACTATGGAGTGATCTCAGGACTATGTTTGATCCACCTCTCAATGAAGATGCCATTTGGAGCTTACCACTACAGCAAAAGATAATCAGTTGGAGGTATTATGATAAGTGTGAAGTACATTGTCTAACTTTGGAGGCATGTAGTATTTATATGCTAGCAGATAGGAAGTATCCTTTGTCTAAAGATGCCTGCCAAGTGATGCTGAAAATGAAGCTTCTGGATGGAAAAATGAATGAAGTTTGTTACAAACTTTTGAAGATGATTGAGAAGCAAGCTGGTGTTAGAAAATGATGAAGTTGTCAGTAGCTGTGGACATATATGGAAACTGTGGACTATAATGGAAGAGAGAAGGGTTTGAGTGTTGGCTAACCACCACACAACAAATGGTCATCAGTTCACCATGCTTAATAGGCATAAGGACTGGCTAGTCCAAAGCAAACGGCTTTGGTAAAGACTTCTCAAATCCGTTGATGGTTGACAGTTTACCAAAAACTGTATGGTTATCAACTCACCATATCTGTGTTTGTAAAGAGTTGGCAAGCCCACAAGGTTATGGCTTGTGGTAAAGGCTGTGGAAAATCCATTTATATGGTTGACAGTTTACCAAAAACTGGATGGTACTCAACTTACCAATGATTTAAGTTCCAAAAGTTGAACTGGTTACTAGTCCACCAGGGTGATGTCATGATTCCACCAAAGGATTAGCTAGCCCAAGAGCAAACGGTTACTTGGTAAAGGCTTAATCAAATCCGTTGATAGCTGATGATTTGCTAAAAATCATATGGTATTTCAACTCACCATGTTTCATGTACTAAGAGTTAAAATGGTTATCAATGTACCATGGTTTATAAACCAAACATTGGCTACTACAGAGTTAATGGCTAACTGGTAAATAGACATCAAATCCATTTAAATTTTCAATGATTCACCTCTCTCAGGAGTTAACACACTCGGAAGTGATGAGAATAGACTAAAACTTTATGATTTGATGTACATTAGTCAATGTTGATGTGTCTATTTGTTGCTGAAAAGATTATACATGTAGCTGTGAAGTATTGGCCATGATGTTTAAAAGATTTATTGCTGCAAATATCCTTAGTGATGATTTCAAGAGTTGCTGATAGAAGTCAAGAACCTGTTTATATAGGAAAATCATCATGTTGCAGTTCAAGAATAATTCCAAAGATAATGCTTACAAAATCCTCAGGAAGCTCATAATGAAGATACTCAAAGAAACTTGAAGTTCACAAGTAAAGATCAAGTTAGGGGAGGATTGTTAGGAATTATTGTAAACAAACTTAAGTCTGGTAGTTATAGAGTTAAGTCTGGTAGACATAGTTAAGTCTGCCAGTACTAAGTTAAGTCTGGCAGTGCTATAGTTAGTACTGGTCTCATATAGATATAATCAGTTATGTAACAGAATAGTTATCTTAGAGATATCTTAGGAAAGGATATGCATTATCCTTTCACACGTTTGTAAAGCCCATTAGGGTTTCCTTGATGTATAAAAGGAACCCTACGACACAATGTTTAGAATGGCATTTTGAAATACAATTCTAATAGAAATTAATAGCAAATTGCAAAGTTTTACATTGTGTTCTTCTTAGTACTTGTGTTAAATTCCGCATTAGCACTATAGTATTCACATAGTCATTGTCTCTCATAAGTTGATTTAGATTTTATTCAAGTTAGCTATTGTCTTACAAAAGGCTAAACAGATCCAAGACTTTAGGTCTAATAGGGGTCTTATATCATGAAATGTATATTGCTTCCCTAAAAAGGAGTGAGAACTATAAGGCTCAGCCTTATCAGTATGCATCTCCTTCCAAGCAGATTCTAAAAGCAAAGGCAAAGCCTTTCCTACCATGCATACATTGTGGTTTTATGGATCACTGACCTAATGATTTGTAGAAACAATCCTAGTGGTGAAATCTTGTGGAAGTTATGATCACTTTACCTTAGGACACAATCGTGTCATTCATATCAGAGGAGGAGTACTAGCTGAGTCCTCTCAATCTAGTAAGTCTTCAATTGGTGTAAAGTGTAATACATGTGGAAACATTGTACACTCCACCACTGACCACAATGAGTTTGATCACTTCAAAAGAGGGGAGAAAATTCAAGCTACAAAGGCCATAGAGCCCACTTAAAAGTGGGTTCACAAAAGAAACTAACCAAAGTTTATTATTTGTGTAGAGACACATCAAGGAGCCCATTTGGTACCTGGACAATGGATGCTCAAGGAGTATGACTGGTGTCAAGAGTTATCTACACAAATATGTAGATTAACCAGGTCCTAAGGTAGTGTTTGGTGATAACTCATTTTGTATTACTGAAGGATATGGTTGGGGGTATTATTTTTACAAAAGTAGCCTTTGTAAATGGTTTTAAGTACAATCTAATTAGCATTAGTCAACTCTATGATGCTAAGTATATTGTACAATTTGATGATATGCAAGGACCAATCTTTAATGCCAACAAAGAAATTGTCCTGATAGCACCTAGAAGAAATGATGTATATGTCCTTGACATGTCCTCACTGACTCCAAATAGAGCCTGCTTCTTTTCCAAAATCCTCAGAAAGTATTAACTGGTTGTGGCATAAAAGGCTATCACATCTCAAGTTTAAGAACATCAATAAACTTGCAAAACAAAACAAAGTTCTTGGTCTTCCTTCACTAGTTTATTCAAAGGATAAACCTTGCTCAACATGTGAAAAAGGGAAGCACCGTAGAGCTTCATTCAAAACTAAACAAAACTTCTCTATCAGGAAATGTTTGCATCTTCTTCATATGGATTTATTTAGACCAGTAAGTCCAGTGTCCATAAATCATGAGAAGTATACGCTAGTCATTGTTGATGAGTACTCGAGGTACACATGGGTTCACTTTCTCAAGAATAAGAGTCAAGCACCTGAAATGATTATGTCCTTTATCAAGATGGTAGAAAACCAAAATGATGTGAAAGTCAAACAAATCAGAATTGATAATGGGACTGAGTTTAGAAATCATGAGCTTGAGAGTTTTTGTAATGAGAAAGAAATTTCTCATAACTTCTCTTCTCCTTATACACCTGAACAAAATGGTGTAGCTGAAAGGAAGAATAGAACTGTCATTGAGGCTTCTAGAACAATGCTGAATGGATCAATACTCTCTAAGCATTTTTGGACTGAAGCAGTCAAAATAGCCTGTTATACTCAGAACAGATCAATCATTGTCAAAAGACATGATAAGACCCCCTTCGAAATATTCAGAGAAAGAATTCCTGATATCAATTACTTTCATGTGTTTGGATG
>BQNB010115548.1:0-21539 GCA_026074375.1 Tanacetum coccineum
TAAAATAAAGAAAAAGTTAACAATTCTAAAAATATAAAAATGCCCAAATTTTACTGATTATATAAAAAGTAATTAAACTAATTAATATTTAACCTAATTTAATTATTTAATTTAAATAAACTAACTGAAGTTATAACTAAAGGACTAACAGTGAAATGGGATAAGGACAAACGGGGTAGCAGGCTACTAACCACAGGGACTAACAAAGGTAACTTTAAAAGAGAGAATTACACAAATGGTCCCTGAGGTGGACCCCGATTACAAGGTGGGTCCAACAGCTTATTAGACAAAACTTATAAAAGCAAACTTATTCAGGGGCTTAAGGGGAGCATTTTTCATAAAAGGCACATAAGCTGAATCTCAAAGAATAAGCCAAAAAAATGAGCTTATGGGCTGACAGAAACTAAATAAGCTTATGGGCTTATTTGCTTTTTTCTTTGAGATTTAAGCTACAAAATAAGCTAGAAAGCTAAGGGGATAAGTCACTAGGCTAAGGGTGTCCTAAATAAGCTAAGGTTACTAAAATAAGCCCTAAAATAAGCTAGAAATGATTTAAGCTAGTTTGACAGTTTTAAAAGAAAACAGAAAAAGTGGAACTTTAAGCCTAGAATAAGCTATACTAGAGGGGGAAATAAGCTATGATATTTTGGGGTTTTAAAGAACAACTAATAAGCTATTAATAAAAGCTAAAAGATCCTAAGGTTTAATACCTAAATAAGCTAAACAAGGGGCTGAGATTTAGTGCTCAGCACCAGGGGAGGGCAACACAGTGAGCTTAAGGGCTTTTTGAGCTTATGCAATAAGCTCTAAAGAGCTTATTAGCCAAGATAAAACTCAAACAGATTTAAAAGGGTGATTAGTGAGCTTATTTTCAAAGTTTAAGAGCCTAAGGTTAAGAAAAAACTGCTGATAATGGGGCTTAAACTTGAGGGTTCTTAAAAAATTTGCAAAGCATACTTTTTGACTATTACTTGGTCAAACCAAAGGGACAGCACAAGGGTTGGGTGAATGAGCTAGAAACAACAACAACAAGCACAAACACAATGTGCTTAAGCTGCTTATGCAGCTTGAGCACTTAAGCTCAATTATGCTTAATGAAAATTTGACAGAATCTAAAATAAACCTAAAAACTTATTTTTAAATTAAAAGTTGTGATTAAAAAGGACTAATGAAGCCTACACACTCAGCCAAAAGTGGCTGAGTGCTCTTGACCCATGCACAACCCCCATATGACCCATTTTGGGTCAAAACCAAACACTCCCTTAATTTATAAAAAGGGTTTTTTAACTGTTTTTTATGGGAAATTAAGCTGAGAAAAGGATCACAAATGAATTTTAACAACCTTTAACACATTTTTAAACAATTTAAACAGGATTTAATAACTTGAATGATAGCTTAAATTTCGACAATAGCAATTTTTCTCAAAAAACTCTTAACTTTTATTAAACTGAAATGATTACAACATGAGCTTAAAAAACAACTTAGTTATACTTAAATCATTAAAAGAAAGACTTGGAAATAAAAATAAGCTAAAAAAAACATAAAAAATGGTGTGTGTTTCTTCGGCTTGTTCTTTGTTCTTTTATAGAGGCTCTCAGCCTTCTCTTTGTGTTGGGATGTGCAAGCTGTGAGAGTAGGAAGCTCTTGATGCAATCCTAGCCCTTGTTTTACCATTCACACCATCTCACCATTGAAATGGGTCTTCGGGGTTGAGTGTTTGTGTTGGGGAGAGAGTTATAGGGGCAGGGTAAGGTGGGAATGAGTAGGGGTGAGCTGGAAAGGTACGTGGGAGAGTGGTATTGCAAGAAAACGTGGGGAAAGGGGTGGTATGGTTTTGGCGCGAAGGGGCATGTACAGGGGGGTGGGTTGCAGGGTTTAAACGCAAAGATTGGGGAAGAGGCAACCCTAGTCCCCCATCTTTCCTTCTCTTGTCACTTTCTTTTTCAGCCTTTTTTTAGTTATAACAAAGTTTGGAAAGTGACAGCTTCAGTCCTTGTGTTTTTATAACTAAAAGAAAAGAGGTTTAGGGGAATTGCAAAACTGGTCCCTTTAGTTTATAACTAAAAGGAAAACTGCCATTTGGCAGTTTTAGTCCTTGTGTTTTATTTTTCTCTTTTTCTTATAAAACAACTTTTAAAACTTGGCATCTTTGGCCCCTTTTCTTTATTTTTTTTTTGTGGGCTTTTGTTGGGCTTGGTTTATCGTGTTGGGCTTCTGTCTCTGGGGACCCACTGGGCGTTGTGGGTTTGGGTATTGGGCTTTTTAAGGCCCAATAAGGTACAGGTTTGGTTATTGGGCTTTTTCGCCCATTAAGGTTATGAGTGGGTTTTGTGTGTTACAATGGCTGAGATTGGCTTGGTAACTGGGCTAGGATTGGGCCTTCAAAGTCTTCACAGTCTTTGTCAAATTGCAACCAAAGGGCTGTTGTTAATTGATTGAGGGCCCCATTTGGGTCTTCACAAATTTACTATTGGGCTTTCCCGGACTCATCACGATGGGTAAAGATTTCATCGCAATAGTATTCTTCAGTTCGACTCGGTTTGACTGCTGATTCTCTTGTATTGACTCTGACTTTGGATCTTTGTTTGGGATGTCTTGCCTAGTGTTTTGGCCCATTTTTGGACTTTGGCCTTGATTTTGCACAGTCTTTTCCATTCCATGCTCAGTTTTGTCATTTTGGCTTGGTTTTCTGTCTTTTTGTTGATATCCACTTCCTGCACAATACAAATGCAAAACAAACATATATTTGGCAGTTTTTGTCTGTTTTTGGTCATTTAAGCTCGTTTTTGAAGGTAAAAGATATGTGTAATTAAGCACTTATCAACGACGTACCACCATCAAAATGACGTGAAAGAAGCATCGAGATGCTAACTTGGTATATTGCAGAATTGTAGTATTATATCATTAACGTAGTCATAAAAAGATTCTTAACCAGGCTCCAAGGATGTCTTAGAGATTGGTATCACAGTCATGGCAAATATCGCCAACTTCAGATACAACAGTCAATATCTCTTGAAGCATTCATGAGTATTATATACTCAAAATTTATTGGCAACCCATGGGAACACACAACCCATGCTAGAGAAGAATTCCTCAAGATGAAGTGTTGTTCCTTCCAGAAGAAAGATTTAGAAAAACACTATGATCGCATGTCCTAGCGATTCTACTGTTTAAATGGAGTTGCTAATGTCAATCTAGAGTATTTCTTTCTTAACTCCTTTCCAGAATCTCTTGGAAACAAAGAATATCGGGCTTTAGAAGCAAGAAATGTCACAAAAGCCCAAACAACCCTTGGCGAGCTGTACCAGTTAATTCTTAATACTTTGGCAAAACTTTGCAACGAGAAAAAGTTCCTTGCTGAATTCAAAAGAACTAGAAAACGACTTTGAATAGCATGTGATGACAAATACCTGCAGATAAAATATAAAGACAAGTCATCATGCGATTGTACTCACACAAAAAAGAAATTCCACTCTAAAAGATTTTCAAGTCTCTTTGGTAAACCCTGGTTTTCTAGACAAAGCAGTAAGAAGTGGAAATGTATAAGAAAGAAAAAGCAACGAGGCAGAACAACTGACAGGTGCTTCATTTGCCAAAAAAGAGGTCATTTTGCAAGAAATTGTCCGGATAAGAAAAGATCTCAAGCACTGATCCAGACTTTAAATCAAGAAGAACCAGTTGATGTTTCTGATCTGGAGTCACTTTATACTCTAGATGACGAGCCCAGTGACTCAGTCTTGTGCACGATCGCCTACTCAGATTTTTCATCCGATGATGATTCTGACACAGATTCACTTAAAAGTGATTCTGATTTTCGGGTCCACATGATCAACCCAATACCGCACGTCTTACCAATACAAGAAGACCCACCATTGCCACTAGCAAAAATTCACCTCCTTACGAATGCATACGCCAAGCCTATTCCGGTTATTGCATTCTTTGATACTGGTTCATCAATCTCCATTTTGAATCCTATTATCCTCCCAGATCACTATTAGAAGCCTCACCACCAGAATTTGATAGCTACTAATGGGAAAACATTTGTCATTGACAAAATAAGCGTCCCTATTAATATTCGGTTGTTTCCAAAATGCGCAATTATAAGAAGGCTCCTAGGCTCAAGCTCCCATGGAAAAGATCTCTTGATTGGTTTTTACATCCTGCATAAACTACCAAACTTACGTTGGTCAGGTGAAGGTCTTCATTACAGAAGCTTTTTTAATCTGTGGACAGCCATGCATCGCCTTTTTGTCATATGCATCACCCCACCCATATTCAATATCAGCAGTATAAAGCAAAGACTCATCCAAACCTGTTGTGCCTCCTCCCATACCGAATTCCTAACCAAACACCCTTCACCGTTATGGTTGAATCCTTCATTTTTTGTCTCACTCCCTTTTAAACAAAATGAAGATGTCAACCCTACAAAAGCAAGTCACCCTGGAATGAACCCTGATCATTACCAACTTGCCAAGGAAGAGTGTGAACAACTGGAAAACTAAGATTGGTTATTAATTATTAGCCTCTAAATCATTTTTTAGCTGATGATAAATTCCCACACCCGCAAAAGAAATCCTTATTTCAGCACTTGGCAGATGCTAAAGTTCTTTCTAAGTTTGATCTTAAATCTGGGTTTTAGCAGTTAGGTATCAAGCCTGAAGACAGACTAAAAACGACGTTTTGTATACCTAATCATCATTACCAGTGGAAAGTAATGCCGCTTGGTTTAAAAAATGCTCCATCAGCTTTCAAAAAATCAATGATAACCATTTTTGAGTCAATCCTCACCAATAAACTAGTATACATTGATGATATCCTCCTGTTTTCCCCGGATGAACAGTCCTATGCAGAATTACTTTCAAAGTTTTATTCTCTAGTCACCAAGTATGGGATTATGTTATCAAAGAAGAAGATGGAAGTTGGAGTGACCATAATCTAGTTCCTTGGCATGGAAGTCTCCGACGGGAAATACCAGCCCCAACCACATGTGGCCCAAGAATTACTAAAGTTCCCGAATGAATTATCTTCAAAAAAGATGATTCAGCAGTTCCTTGGGTTAGTCAACTATATGGCAAATTTCTTGCCAAAATTGTCACATCATACTGCCTTGTTTTTCCCCATGTTAAAAAAGAATCCCCCACAGTGGACGCCAAGACAAACAAAAGCAATGAAAGCGATCAAGTGCCTAACAAAAAAATGCCTCCACTAAAGATTCCTGCCTCCGCAAAAGATTACTATCCTCCTCAAAAACCATGGGTTATGCATAAAAGGCCTCAGGTTTTACTCAGATTACCCATTCCTCAACACCTTCCACATCCATGACCTATGAAGGTTTCCAAAAGAAGCACTGTGCTTCTTCTACTACCTCTTTAAAAGCTTTACGATTGGCATAACCTTCAATGCAGAAAAACTCCTATCATATGTTGTTAAGAGCCGGTTTAAGGATGTTCCCCCCACTCTAAACATTTACATACTATGCTATAATGGTTTGTCCCACATCACCAATGGACCAGATGGTTAACAACCACCGGAAAAGGGACTTACGTACTGGTAATGTTTTGAAGGCCAGGGTCTTTCCTACCACCTAAAGCCGTTAATGATGATGGATCAGTTATGTACCACTCCCCATGTTGCTTTATTCATGACTGGTACAAGGTTAACCCATCCAGCAGAAGGTGTGAAAGAAAACTCCGAACCCTTTATGCAGACACAAGAAGTTTGATGGCAAGAGCAAACGGCGTTGAACCAGACAAGATTCAATATTACGTAATGTGGAACATATCGGTATGGAGTAAAGACCATCCAGATGCATACAAACGGATCGAAGCAAATAGACAGTGGCTCTATGACAACTTTGATCATTGTGAAGTAGAAACATCAGATGATGATGATGATGCTAGATCACTCTGGTTTTCAGATGACGATGAATATTTCGATCCATTCGAAGATGAACCGACATACCCTGATGCTCGCTGGAGTCCATGAAGAAGGCTAAACATTTAATGTTTAGTATAATAATATTTTAAGTGTGTTTTATTTGCTTAATTATATTTAATATCTCTAGTATGTTCTAGTGTGGAATAATGACATATGCAATGATGTCATGCCTTAAATGATGTAAGCGCTTATGTCATAAGGCAATTATGTAAAAAAGTAAGTATGCTTGTACTATAAGCTTGTGTGTTGTACCAATCAAGGCTATAAATAGCCATGTATCTTGCCATTGTAAGGCATCAAAATTTGAAGTAATATATGTGTGTTTCTTATACTTCTCACTACAATCTTCTCTATATAGTTTTCTCTTAACTTCTTAAGTTTCTTCTACATATAGTCTAGTCTTCCATAGTTCTTACAGGTCTTCTATAGATCTGCACAACTATAGAAGACCTGTAAGAACTATGGAAGACTAGACTATATGTAGAAGAAACTTAAGAAGTTAAGAGAAGATTGTAGAGAGAGAAGTATAAGAAACACACATATATTACTTCAAATTTTGATGCCTTACAATGGCAAGATACATGGCTATTTATAGCCTTGATTGGTACAACACACAAGCTTATAGTACAAGCATACTTACTTTTTTACATAATTGCCTTATGACATAAGCGCTTACATCATTTAAGGCATGACATCATTGCATATGTCATTATTCCACACTAGAACATACTAGAGATATTAAACATAATTAAGCAAATAAAACACACTTAAAATATTATTATACTAAACATTAAATGTTTAGCCTTCTTCATGGACTCCAGCGAGCATCAGGGTGTGTCGGGTCATCTTCGAATGGATCAAAATGTTCATCGTCATCTGAAGACCAGAGTGATCTAGCATCATCATCATCATCTGATGTTTCTACTTCACAATGATCAAAGTTGTCATAGAGCCACTGTCCATTTGCTTCGATCCATTTGTATGCATCTGGATGGTCTTTACTCCATACCGATATGTTCCACATTAGTAAAATGGAATCCTTGACGGGCAACGCCGTTGGCCTACTTGCCATCAAACTTCTTGTGTCAGCATAAAGGTCGGAGTTTCTTTCACACCTTACTGCTGAGGGGTTAACCTGTACCAGTCATGACATAAAGCAATATGAGGCTGGTACATACCTATCCAGGTAATCAAAAAAAATCAAACCAATCATTAACGACTTTAGGTGGTAGGAAAGACCCTGTCCTTCAAAACATTACTTGTACATAAGTTCCTTTTCCGGTGGTTGTTAACCATCTAGTCTATTGGTGATGTGGGGCAAACCATTGTAGCATAGTAAGTAAATGTTTAGAGTGGGGGAGACAACTTAAACTGGCTCTTAAGGCGACATATGATAGATTTTTCTGCATTGAGTTATCCAATTGTGAAGCTTCAATAGGTAGTAAAAGAGCACGGTGCTTCTTATTGGAAACCTCCATAAGTCATGGATGGTAGAAAGATGTTGAGGATGGGTAGTCTGGGTTTTTATGGAAACAGTGAAAGGCCTATATATGCATAACCCATGGTTTTTGAGGAGGATAGTAAGAAATGTTTGGTAGCATAATTTAGCTCTTTTCTCAAAAGTCAAGTCTCCAATCGTTTCAACTATCTCCTCTGGTAGATCAAAAACAGGGATCGGTGGAGTGGGGGTGGAAGAAGATCCTTCTTCCTTATGGGAAGCGACCGAGAACACCATTGAAGAAGGTTTGGAGTGTGTTTTCTGACTTGCTGGCATCTTTTAAGTAGTTTTCGTCTGATATAGCAATTGGATGAGAGCAGAAAGTCTGCAAGGACGTTTTCTTGTTCCATTGATGTTTTTTACTGTGAACTTCCACTGTGAGAAACCAAGTTGACCACTTCAAAAGTTTGCATGAGGGAGCATCGTATTAAAATTCCGTGCTAGTTAATTGTTTTTAATTGTGCTATTATATTCGTAGTGTAATTCAAAGTTCAAAAAAAATTCCTTTATCCATTCTTGACTTGAATCCGAATTATTCCCGAATCTCAATTCACGACTTCGTTGGGATACGACCCGAGAAGAAATACTTCCCGGTTAAAAATATACATATTGTGTTTTCTTAAGTGAGATTTTATCCTTTTATTTCTCTTGTTTGAGAAGTAATTTGGAAAGAATTGTCACGGGATTAATACTATATATATATAAATTTGATCATACCAGAACTTGATCACTTTTACTTTTTTAGTTTGTCTTGGCGTCTATTGTGGGGGATTATTTTTTAACATGGGGAACAACAAGGCAGTGTGATGTGACAATTTTGGCAAAAAATCTGCCATATAGTTGACTAACCCAAGGAACTGCTGAATCATCTTTTGTAAAGATAATTCATCCGGGAACTTTAGTAATTCTTGGGCCACATGCGGTTGGGGCTGGTATTTCCCGTCGGAGATTTCCATGCCAAGGAACTGGATTGTGGTCACTCTAACTTCCATCTTCTTCTCTAATAACATAATCTCATACTTGGTGACTAGAGAATAAAACTTTGAAAGTAATTCTGCATGAGACTGTTCATTCGGGGAAAACAGGAGGATATGATCAATGTATACTAGTGTATTGGCGAGGATTGGCTCAAAAATGGTTATCATTGCTTTTTGGAAAGTTTATGGAGCATTTTTTAAACCAAACGGCATTACTTTCCACTGGTAATGATGATCTGGTATACAAAACGCCGATTTTATTCTGTCTCCAGGATTGATACCTAACTGCCAAAACCCAGATTTGAGATCAAACTTAGAAAGAACTTTAGCATCTGCCAAGTGCTGAAACAAGGATTTCTTTTGCGGGAGTGGGAATTTATCATCAGCTAAAAAATGATTTAGAGGCTGATAATTAATAACCAATCTCAGTTTTCCACGAACTTGTTCGCTTCTCTTATTGACATAAAAAGCTTCACATGCCCATGGTGAGGTAGTGGGTTCAATAATGCCTTGGGAAACCAGTTGTTCACACTCTTCCTTAGCAAGTTGGTAATGATCAGGGTTCATTCCAGGGTGACTTGCTTTTGTAGGGTTGACATCTTCGTTTTGTTTAAAAGGGAGTGAGACAAAAAATGAAGGATTCAACCATAACGGTGAAGGGTGTTTGGTTAGGAATTCGGTATGGGAGGAGGCACAACAGGTTTGGATGAGTCTTTGCTTTATACTGCTGATATTGAATATGGGTGGGGTGATGCTTGCGACAAAAAGGCGATGCATGGCTGTCCACGGATTAAAAAAGCTTCTGTAATGAAGACCTTCACCTGACCAACGTAAGTTTGGTAGTTTATGCAGGATGTCAAAACCAATCAAGAGATCTTTTCCATGGGAGCTTGAGCCTAGGAGCCTTCTTTTAATTACGCATTTTGGAAACAACCGAATATTAATAGGGACGCTTATTTTGTCAATGACAAATTTTTCCCCATTAGCAGCCATGAAATTCTGGTGGTGAGGCTTCCAATAGTGATCTGGGAGGATATTAGGATTCAAAATGGAGACTGAGGAACCAGTATCAAAGAATGCAATAACCGGAATAGGCTTGGCGTATGCATCCGTAAGGAGGTGAACTTTTGCTAGTGGCAATGGTGGGTCTTCTTGTATTGGTAAGACGTGCGGTATTGGGTTGATCATGTGGACCCCAAAATCAGAATCACTTTCAAGTGAATCTGTGTCAGAATCATCATCGGATGAAAAATCTGAGTAGGCGATCGTGCACAAGACTGAGTCACTGGGCTCATCATCTAGAGAATAAAGTGACTCTAGATCAGAAACATCAACTGGTTCTACTTGATTTAAAGCCTGGATCAGTGCCTGAGATCTTTTCTTATCCGGACAATTTCTTGCAAAATGACCTCTTTTTTGGCAAATGAAGCACCTGTCAGATGTTCTGCCTCGTTGCTTTTTCTTTCTTATGAATTTCCACTTCTTGCTGCTTCGTCTAGAAAACCTTGTCTAGAAACACCAATGTTTACCAGAGAAACTTGAATTTTTTTAAAGTGGATTTTTTTTGTGTGAGTACAATCGCAGATGACTATCTATACATTTTTATCTACAAGGTATTTGTCATCACAAGCTGTTCCTAAGCGTTTTCAGTTCTTTCGAATCAGCAAGGAACTTTTCTGGTATGTAAAGTATTTTGCCAAAGCATTAAATTAACGGTATAGCTCGCAAGGGTTGTTGGGCTATTGTGACATTTCTTGCTCTAAGCCCGATATGCTTCTTGCTAAGAGAATTCTAGAAGGAGTTAAGAAGACTGCTTTTGATTGACATCATCTACTCCATTTTAAAATAGTAGAATCGCTGGGACATGCGAATCATAGTAGTTTTTTTAAATATTTCTTCCCTGAAGGAAAACACACTTCATCTTGAGGAATTCTTCTCTAGCATGGGTTGTGTGTTCCCACGGGAATTTTTGCCCATTAAATTACTGAGTATATAAAACCCATGAATGCCTTCCAGATATAGTGACTTGTTGTATCTAGAAGTGTGATATTCTGCCAAGAATGTGAAACCGGTCTCTGAGACGTCCTTGAGCCTGGTTAAGAATCTCTTAGACTACATCAATGGTATAATACTGTGATTCTGCATACACCAAGTTAGCATCCTCGATGCATCTATCACATCCAATTTGATGGTGGTATTTCATCGAAAGTGAATATTTTTGTATGTCTTACTTTGGGAACTCCTGTGGAGTCCCTCTTGGTTTGGGTTTACCTGTTGTTCTTCATTTTCTTCTGCAACAAAACTGGGATTTTGATTCTGCATTTTCTAGTTCAGCATGAACAAATGGTTCAAATGATTTCAACAATGTCAAATCCTTCAATAATCCTTTTAGGGCTTGATGACTGGGCAATGAATTGGGGGGGGGGGTTGGGGCTTGTCGTTTGGGTGAGTGAGTTTAAGAACTAGAAATAAGGGTTCATCCCCTTCAGAATCGGGAAGGTCATCCGGGGTTTTTGGTTGAATCAACAACGTCGCAATGGATTGATTTCTTGTGAAAAGGTAGGCTCCTTTTTGTGGATGGTTTTAGCCTTCCTTTGTTCTGACTCCATATGTATTATTAATGATGTATGTTGTTTGGTGTAGGACTAGGGTAAACTGGTTGTGGGTCAAATGAGACCTACAAGAGGGTTGAGGTAACCTCCATGGATTATCAATAAGAAAGGTGATTCTTTTTTGTTTATGTTGCCGTTCTAGATATTGGAGTTGATTCTTTAAGTTCTTCATTTCAGCCTCTTTCTGGGAGATAGAGGATGAAGGTTGAGTTGTAGGCGAGGTTCGAATGATTTGGATGATTTCCCGGTGAAGTTCATTAATTTATGAAACGGAGTTCATTGATGATACTCTCAAGGGATCTAACTCTTGATGAAAGATACTCTTGACTATTTGTGATTATACCTTGTTGTGAGAGAATTTTCACAAGAACTTTGTTCTAAGCAACAACGTTTTCACTCTGCCAATCTAGCGTTGTCTCAAGGGATCTTTTATATAATAGAAGAATTACATTATTTCAAAGTTTTGTATGAGATTAAATCTTATAAGAAAATAAATTGAACCAATCAGAAAGCTTGAGTTTGCCACGTTGGCAAAATCGTGTGCGATTTGATTGGTTAATAAAAAGTCAAAACTGAATCAATTTGGTTAAAATTGAAAAAATTTGTGGAGAAAAAAAACACCTAAAATATATGTGTCAAATTGTGAAAACAAAAACTTAAATAAAAGAGATAATTAATATAACTTAAGTGGTTTAATTTTAAATAAATTATATGGAGTTAAAAGTGTAAATTTATAAATTTACAAGTTTTATTATAACTTTAAAAAATGAACAAATAACCCCTTAAACTTTATACCTATAGATTTTATATTTAAAATACAACAAAAGTAAACAATATATTACTTCTAAACAAAGATTTAACATTATCTAATTATATCCTAAATCTACCCGAAGACTTTTTGGTAGATTTTTTATTGTCGGTCCCGGGTTCGAGCCTAGGACTTCCTTATACTCCCAACATTTTAATTTTTGAAATTTTATTTTTGAAAAAGCTAACTAAGACTAAAATAAGCAATTTTAAAAAAGAAACTTTTTTTGACAAAACTTATTTTTAAGCTATAAAAAGCTAACAAAAAGTGACAGTATGGCTTATAAAGACTTAAGAATACTTAGAGCAAAATTGTTGGGCATTAAGACATAATAAGCACATGTGAAAACGAATAAGCTGAAAACAATTAATGAGCTAGGCCTAATAAGCATCAAGGACAAAAAAATGACCAGATAAAATAAGCTAAAAAGTACTTAAAATCATTTAGACACTTAAGATAGACTAACAACTTAACCACTACTTATTAAGCTACTTAATGAACTAATAACCAAAGTAAATAAACTACAAAGAAAAGTAGACAAAGCATTACACTTAATAAGCATAAAAGATTCGAAATAAGCAAATAAAATAATCTCAAAAACACCACAAACCTATAAGACAGCAGAATCTAAGTATGAACTTTAAAGACTTTTTGACAGATTTTAAGCTAATATTTAAAACACATAAGCTCTTGACTCAAACTAAAAGCTTAAAACAGATAAAGGACAAGTCCTAAAGAAAACAAATAAGTTAAAATTAAGCACAAAGGAAAAGAAATAAGCTAGAAAAAGGGCCATTGAAATTGACAGAAACACTACTATTCTTTTTGGCTTTTCTTAATGGGATGCTACTTAATGCTTTAAAAACCTAAGGACACTTATGACCAAAGAGAACTTAAAACAGATTTAAAATAAGCTAAAATAAGCTCATCTAGACTTAAGTTAACCAAAAATAAGCTAAACAACTCTCTAAAAGATCTGAACAAGCTGTGTTATTATAATCTTCATCATTCAAAACCTTTTTAAAGAAAACATGCTCAAATTGATTTTTCCAATGACAATGGTTTAAAAAACAGATTTAAATTGACTCAATGCAACAAGTAAAGACTACTTAGAACTTCTCTAAATGCAATTTTTCAAAAGACTAAATGAATAAGCAGTATGACCTAAACTTAATACTAGCAGACTATGATCTATGATAAAAAAAACTTTCAAACATAATAATTCCTACTTTAACTTGCTCAAATCTAACTCTAAGACCTTAATTGAACTTGACAAAAGTAATTTGAATATTAATAATTGGCTGAGATAGATTTTCATGCTTAATCCAAACACTCCTTTAAAAACTCTAAAACTACTTTAGGCTAAAAAAAATAGCTTTAAAGGACCAAAGTGGCCTAAGCAGTACTAACACAAGTTAGTATTGCTTATGCCAAACACCCCTTTAAAAATCCAAAAACCATTTTAAGCTATAACAGGATTGGAAAACTTATAAAAAACTAAAAACAGATTGAGAATAAGGCTAAATAAGAACAAATATGCAATTAAAACACAAAGATAAGCAATAAGCAAGCATAAATAAGCAATGAACAACATAAGTAAGCAATGATAAGCAATAATAAGCAGTAAATAAGCAGTTTTAAGCCAAAATGAGTAAAGGAGAGAGTACCTTGCCCCTTGCTCTAAACTAGGGCAAATAAGCTCTCAAGGAGCTGTTCTACAAGCTCCAGCTTATCATAGATAAGCTGGTAAAACCCATAAGCCCTTCCCTTTTTGTCTTATCTTCCATTTTTGCTTTTTGAGTGAATTTAAGTGAAAATGACTTAGGCTATATAAACTATGGAAAAGTTTATATAACTTAAGTGAAAGCAGCTTAAATAACAAGTAAAAGAGATTAAGAGAGCTTAACAAACACTTTTAAAACATAAATTGCATTAATCTTAAAAACAGAATTTAACATAAAACATTAATTTCATTAAACTTAAAAAAACGAGTACAAGGCTTTTAAAAGCTAGATGGTCTTATCAGCTTGATTTCTAGCCCTATTTATAAAAAACAAATGAAGAGGAGCTTCTTGATCTTGTGTTTGTTGTGTGAGGAGGAAGAGAAGCTCTCATCATAGCCATCCATCCAAATACGTGCTTCTTTATCTTGATCATAGCCCTTGATTAATTTTGTCCAATAAGCTTTCATGGGATTGCCAAGGTGGAGTTGTCCTCTTTTGGGGTGGGGTTTTGAGTGGGGTTGAGAGGGGTTTTGTCGTGGTGCAGGGCTTATTGAAAGGGATGGATGAATAGTAGACTATGGCGGGTAAAATGTTTATATGTTTTGGGGGTAACGGGGGTTAAGGGAAAAGGGACTAACGGTGTAAGGTTTAGGACCAGGGGTGTCATTGTTTAAGGACTAACGGTGTAATAACCAGGGACTAACGGTGTAAAGCCATAGGGACTAACGGTGTAAGGTTTTAATGGTTGTGTGGTTAATAGGGGTTAACGGGTGTTATGTTTTAGGCTAATGGGCTTATAATTTGGGCCGGGTTAAGATTAATTAGATTTAGGCTTTTATCATGGGCTTTTAATTATATAAAAGGCTTAATGGGCTGACTTGGCCCATTAACTTGGGTGCAGGTTGGTCCATTTAAAATGTACACGTCTTTGGCTTTGACTTTTTGACTTTTTGACTTTGACTTTAATTTTGACTTTTCACGCTCTTTCCATTCTCGTGTTCGGTTTTATCTGTTTTTGCCTTTATTTTGTCCTTTAGTGAATATCCATTACCTGCACATCATAAATAGCAAAACAAGCATATATTTGGCATTTTATGTCCGTTTGTGGTCATTTAGGCTCGTTTTAATAGGTAAAAGGTATGTGTAATTAAGCACATACCAATTACCTATGGTAATTTTCCTCCTATTCAAAATAATCCCGAAACTAAAAAGGATAAAATTGTACCATTTGATAAACACAACGATGATCTTAAAAAGAAATTTGCTAAAAATAATGAAGCTAAAATGGTGATTTATAATGATTTACCACGTAAAGAATATGAAAGAATTTTTATGTGTAAAACCACAAAAGAAATTTAGGATACTTTATTAATCACTCAGCAAGGTAATAGTCAAGTTAAAGATAATAAAATAGATCTTCTTGTTCAACAATATGAACAATTTATGATTCCGAAAGAGGTATCGATAGATAATGGTTTTTCTAGATTTAGCACTGTTATTACTAGTCTAAAAGCACTTGATGAAGGTTTTTCGAGCAAGAATTATGTTAGGAAATTTCTTAAGGCACTTCATCCTAAATGGCGTGCAAAGGTTATGACTATTGAAGAATCAAAGGATTTAACATCTCTATCACTTGATGAACTTATTGGAAACTTAAAAGTTTATGAAGTGATAATAAAGAAAGATTCATAAATGGTCAAAGGCAAAAGAGAACAAAATAGATCTCTTGCCTTGAAGGCTAAAAAGGAATCTAGTGATGAAGATAGTTTGACTTCCGATAGCGAAGATGAAGAATAATCCATGGTCGTGAGAGACTTCAAGAATTTTTTCAAAAGACGAGGAAAATTTGTAAGACAACCACACGATGAAAGAAAGTCATCCTAAAGAAATAAAGATGACAAAAATGGAAAAGCGAAATGAAATTCTTTAAGTGTGGAGTTCCAAATCATCTCATCGGAGAATGTCCAAAACTATCAAGAAACTATAATCAAAGAGCCTTCGTTGGAGGATCATGGAGTGATAGTGATGAAGATAAAGAAGACAAGACTAAGGACGAAAAATATCTTATGGATAAAGAGTCTAATGAAGTATCTTCCGAAACCGATTTTTTTAGTGATGACGTATCATCGTTGGATGAAAAAGACTTAGATAGTGAATATAATAAATTATGCAAAGTATGTCTAAAAGTCATGGCTAAAAATAAATCACTAAAACAAATTAAAAATCAACTAGAAATTAAAGTATTAAAACTAAAAAATAAATTATCTAGATTTGAAAGGGGTAAGGAGGCTAATGAAGATTGTAAAATATGTCAAGACCTTAGGTTTGAAAATGAAAAGATTAAGGAAGAAATTTCTAAGCTTAATCAATTTAATAATAGTAGTCACTCACTTAAGAAAATATTAAATCTTCAAAAACCATCCTGAGATAAATCCGTTCTAGGGATTAATTTTACCAAAGGATCAACGAGTGAGACTAAACAAGTAAATTTTGTAAAGTCATAAGAGGTTGAGTCTAAAGAAAAATTACTAGAATTAAACTAATGCCCAAGACCAAAATTTATGCTTATAAACAATACCAAAATACCCATTGCAAGTGACGACGAAGTAAAACATTTTTATAAACCTTCCTTAAAACCCAGAGTCGGATTCACTAAGCCCAAAATAAGATCTAAAACTCCTCCTTCAAAAAGAACTAATAACTCTCACTCTCGGTCTAAAACATCACAACCTAGGAGAGATCAAAGTAGACAAAATTACCCTAACACTAATCATTCAATGTGGAATTGGTTGGTCCCTTGGAATCTGATATAAGGTTTATCAACTCTAAACTAATTAGATTCCATAGCAACAAAGAGAGTTTTAAACAAATATATATATAAACAATATAAAGAACAAGTTTAAAACACACAAAAGTACTTTTCAACGAATATACTTTTATTAGAATCAAATAAAGAATCTATGACACACCTTGCTTGCGGAATAGCAAGGTGGTTGAATGACAATTGAGGTGTTATCTCCTTCGAACTTAAACTTTAACCTATGTTAAAGTTTAAGAAAACAAACTTGTTATGACCAAAACTGAAGCTTCATCTTTTAGTGGTACGAGTTAGTTTTTTTGAGAGATAAATGAACTCTTCAATGTGTTTTCACATTAATTAGAAGAAATAACATTTACTCTGAGAATCTCTTTCCTTTTATAGGCAAAGAGATTAGGGTTTACAAGTTAACCTAGTACGCGTGTCACACATCTAATGGGTGGTTGAGATAACATTAAATGTTGACATGCTTTAGAGTATCATGTACAGTCCTTTGAGGAAAAGCGAATGTACTTCTCTGCTGACTTTAGAAGCACATTTTCCAAGGGAGATTGCTTTATTCCTTTTGGCATAAAGCAATCTTTTTCCCACCTTGTAAACCTTCTAGAAGTGAAACTTATGTTTCAGCTTATGTTAAGGAGATATACTACGTTCAACTTGAAATTGTCAACCAAGTTGAACTGAAGCTCCAACCAAGGGCCTTCTTCAGTTTCTGTACCGTTGCATACACTGAAGTGAAGATACTTCTCAATCTTCTAAGGACCTGAAGAGCTGATGCTGAAGGAACTTCCGCATCTCAAACTGAATTACTTCAGCTCGAGTAACTTAAAGGATTTTATGTTTAAATCTACTGAAAGACTGAAGGGCTCATGAACTGCACCCAAAAGAATTACTCACAACAACCAAACTTTACTCCATGAGGAGTGTATCCATCGTATATGTATCCGAATCAAATGAAACCTATGCAAAATATGTTCGGGACTAACAATTTTGGACCCATGAGACATTAGGGACCAAGTGGTTGCGTTGTTACAACACTTAGGTTGAGATATTTATAAACATTCCTTGGAACCCAATGAGTGGATGAAAGATCTTATATTCTCATATTCTATGACGGGATCATCAAAAGTTTTCACCTTCAAAGCTTGTTCACTTGAAGATGTTGAAGAAAACACGTTGTAGGCAATGTTACGTCTTCTTTCTAAATTTCTTAGAATATAGATTATGTGCAAAGTGCTAAATGATTATATGTTATTATGCTACAAGTAGTATTTGCTAAACAAAAGAGTTATAATTAATAGAATATAAATTAAGCTTGAGAAAATATTATAGTCACTAGAAAAGCCATTTGTTGGTTATCTAGAATTAAGAAATTGTTCATTATGAACTTTTCTTTCACGAAGTTGAATTAGGATTTTCTACGTACCGCTATAAAATGAAAATCTTCTATGCCCACATGTAGTGAACTCACGTAGATGAAGATAAGTGAGTTAGTGGGTACTAATTAACATAGAAGTAGGATTAGTTTTACACCACCTTCAAGCGCCGGAAAGAAATGACATTAAATCACTATGGATGAAACAAACTCCTTTCGACTACGACATCCGCCTCGATTACATGTCTACAATAAACTACGTCTATCGAAACCATCTTATGATGCTTCACTCTATTCTATCGTCACGTATTAATCATCTCTGTCGCCTCGCAAACACTCCAAAACGTGATAATTGATTATTTCATCCGAAGTAATTAATCTATTCAATTAACAAGAAGTTTATTAAAAATGTCACTAAATCGTCGTTAAACCTTCTCTCGGCTTGACAACTTGATTATCTCATCCAAAATAATCAAAGTACTTTTAATTAGTGAAAGGTTAATTAAAATATCATCAAATTTCGTCAATCATCTCTAAGCCTCTTCTCTATCTAAAATGCTTGACCACTTAAATATTTCGTCAGGAAATTATTTAAATGCATTTAATTAAGCGAAAATTTAATCAAATGTGTCAAGTATTTTTCGCTTCATCTTCGACGTCACTTTTCGACAACTAGAGTATCCTAAATAATATTACTAGTAGCTCTCGACATATTTTGATAATTGTATACTGACAAAAATAGTCAAAATCAAAAAACCAAGAAAAACTTGGTCGTCAGATAGGCGGCCCATTTATCTTTAAGGGGATCGGCCGTTTTAAAAAGGGTGGCCCCTTTATCTTTAAGGGGACCGACCTATTTAAATTCGCCAAACAGTCCTCTCTTCTGCAAAACTCATTTCCAAACACTTCATTCCAACATCCCCTTCTTCCTGCTACTGCTGTGACAAACTCACACACTCAAAAACTTCAAAATACAATCCCCAAACTAAAAATCCATCCAATTTCATAAGGGGCAAACACCTACAACGTGATTAACAACATCCATTGCAAGATTCACCATACTTTTCTCTTTCGATTTCATCCAATTTTGCTATTAATCAAAATTGAGTATTTTTCATTTTTTTGTGTCCTTTACATTGTTGTTATTAATTCTAGGAAATCCATAACTATAATGATTCCCGTGTCATAGCAATTCGAAATTTTCAATATGACTGAATCACGATTTTTTTTGTTCAAAAAATTATAAACATATACATACTTTTTTGATTTTTTTTAAAGAAATTTCAACCAAGAACTTGTACATTGTTGATTCATGCTAAAAATAATCATATATTGATTATCAAAGCATACATGACTCAATATATATTTTTCGAATCAATGGGTAAAATTTTATAAAAATAAAAGGGTGTTTGGTTCATATCCTAGGATTATAGTCTAAAGTTGAAATGACCATCACTATATTTTTGTCACGTATATAAACACATAACTAACTTATATAAGTCATCAAAATATATAATTCATATATATTGATACATTTAACAAAAAACTATAAAATAAAGGGGCGTTTGGTTAACGTTTTAAAGCATAGTCGCGAGTCAAAATAAACACCATGTCATTCTCGTCAAGTCATATGTCATGAACTCACTTTAGTCGGCAGAATATACAACTAATGTATATCTTTCGACATTATTATTCAAGGCGTATGTTAATAAAGGAGCGTTTGGATTATTTCCTAGAAATTTGATCTTAGGTCGAAATAATCTCTACTCTATTTATTTAACATCAAAACACTTGACAAGATTACACTAGGTGTTGAAATATATAATCAATATATTGATTTTTCGATATTCTAGATTGAGTCAAAAATAAATTAAGGAACGTATGGATTACTTCTTAAGTTTTTTTTGAGTCGAAGTAATCTTTGTCCCACATATGTCGTTTTTTTTATTTTATTTTATAGTAATAATTTATTTTGTTATTGTCTTGTTTAGGTGATAAACATGCCTCGGGCAACAGTTGGTGATACATCTCTTACCCGCTCTTACATTCCCAAAGTATCCCAAATACCCGGTATTTCTCCCACTATCACACACTTCTACAAACCTATCGAAGATCGATGCATTCATGAGGGTAGAGTTGTTGATCAACTTTACTACACATCTCATCACACTGATCGTTGTTTTACTAACATACGTCTCAAATATCTCTATGAAATCAATGAGCCGATTGTCCCTCGTTTTATTCTAGACTTTTATAGTCAAGTCACTCTTCAAAGAGATGACTCCGGCTTCATTCTTATCTCCTTCTGATTCAAAACGAATTCATCACTCTCTCCCTTGGACAATTCAGTCAAATCCCCAGAATTCCATTCAATGGCCAAGCCGTCTTTATAAATGAATGGGATCTTGCATGTAGGATATTGGACATCATAACACAATCGAATGACTAGTGGATTAGCCAAGTTCTAGAGAGAGAAAGTGAGAGAGAACTTTCTAAAGTGAGAAAATGAACTTGTATTAATGAAATGACTAACCCACCTCTTCCATGGCATGGAAGAGGCTTATATAGTTACAATGAAACCGGCCTAAGGCCTTGGTGAAGGGCTAACACGTTGGGTTTAATACCCGACCCATTACCGAACATTATACATTAACTACTTAACTACGAGCAACAATAAACGGAAAAATACACGGGGTGACCGAGTCTTTTTCTAATATCTAACAATCTCCCCCTAAGGGGGTCACCCCAGAAAATACAAAATTAAGCTCAGCTATCTATTTCTTGTGTTCAGCTCGTAGTCTTTGATTCTTCATGCATTGATTTCTTTATACATACTGTAGTAGTCTTTAAGCGTAGTTCCTTTGACTTGTGTGATCTTTGAGCATTCTTTGAGATCATCAGCCACAGTAAATCTCCAAATCATCCTTGTGGTAGTATTTCCTCCATGTGATGTTGTAATCTTTGGACCGACATGCTCACACTTTTATGGATCATGATACCACACATTAGAGTTGCGGAAGCTGTGTTGTAGGTCTTGTAGTTATCATGATGTCTTTGATAAGGAATATTAAGTGTGAGCATGGGGTTGTGAATTGACTTGTCTCTTGCCATCAGCTGCTACCGTCTACCGTCGGGGATTCCTGCAAGTGTACGTTAGTGATAAACAAACGAAAGTGTCTTTGTTCACTTTCGTTAAATAAGGTTGCAAGAACCACGGTTCCATGTTATTCAGCACAAATACTGCCTGTGATCAGGTAGGATTCCGAAGAATCTCCTTGACAGGGTTTCGCAGCTGCGCTAGCCGTTCTTAAACCGGAGCATCTCAAAGTAGACAAAGCACAGAGTGAGTGAACCAGTGACTTGAAAACCCACTGATTAATGAAAAATTGATTTGAAAGTTAATCGCGTGTAACTCAGAAAAGAGTTTTTGTGACACATCGACGGTTTTATATCATAAAATCAAATTTCATCAGAAACACATTTGTTTTGAAAGATATACATAGTCAATGTGCTCGAAAATCAGTTGTTAAGCACATCGAAAGGTTTTTCAAAGAAAAACTATTCGTCAATTCACTGCCTAGAACAAGTTTGATTCATAAAGAATCGCACCATTTTTGCTTTCCATTTGTCATAAGTTTAATCCATAGTGGATCTCACATGTCACCTACCAAGAGCTTGTTTGATGTTGGCTCTAGAAGAATTTCCATCTTCATTGTGAGTACTTTCGTATCACTCGGATGTTCTGGCAATACCACGAGGATAATGCATAGGACTCTTAAAATCTTACTTG
>BQNB010115549.1:3355-21539 GCA_026074375.1 Tanacetum coccineum
GCTACAACATTAGCATTCCCATTCAGATTCTGATTATCAATCCTCGAAACAACAATTAGCCCATTCCGATTTCCAACATCTGAACACCCGAATTTTGAAATGCATTATGAACAACCTGATTCTCGACATTCTATACTGCATTATACCCATTCTGATTCCCAACATTCTGCCCAGAATACTTTCTAAACTGATTCCTACAATTGCCTCCAACCATCTGCATCTGTCTGTCTTGACCCATATTCATACCCGGCTGAGCAATCTGCCTATTACGAGGGTTTGATGAAAATCTTTTGTTGTTGTTGGTTCGTGTTGAGTAGTTTAGTTTGAATGCCTTCGCCATTAGAACAAGTGCCATGTTCATTGCGGTTGTGGGATCTGTAATGTCTTTGGGATTTGGTAGTGGTTGTTGCATGTAGTTTTGGTTGAATGATGGTTGTGGGTTATAGTTGTTGTTGTTGGGAAGTGGTTGTTGCATGTAGGTACTTGATGATGGTTGATCTTGGTGAAACACTGGATAATTGAGAGGATTGATGGAATTTGCCATGAGTGCTAACGGATCATGTGTTTTTGCAAGTCGTTCAGCTCTTAGATCATCTACCTCCTTTTGATTTTACTTCAAGAAATCATACAACGGAGTGTAATCTGCTGTATGCAAGTCCTTTGTTTAATGAACAATGATAACATGTCGACTCCATTCTGGTTGTAAGTTGTTTAGGAACTTGAGATTACTGGCAATCTTTTCTGGAAAGTGTTTGTTTCTCTTGAAATCATTCATCAACTTTAAGAAACGATGATAGTAAGACTCAATTGATTCCCCATCAGTGGAAGTAAACATTTCCCATTCATTAAACAACTTAGCCTTTTTCTCTTGAATTCTGATATCGGAACCTTTCATCATTTGTTGAACACGTAACCAGATTTCCCGAGCAGTTTCACAACTATCAACAGCAGCATAGATGTCTTCAGGAAGACCGAGAAGAATAGTCTGAATTGCTTGATCATCAGCTTCCATCTGCTTAATTTCTGCTTCCGTGAGTTCAACTTCAGTTTGTTCATGAAACGTTTCAGGAACAGGAACTGTACGGGCTGTATCACCTGGTTTAGGAATCATTCGTCTGATATATGGACCATTCATAATGGAGTTGTAGATTAACTTTTTATTTGGTCTACTCTTAGCATAACGGAAAAGACGTGATGACCATGAAACATAGTTCTCTTTGTTAAGCATAGGAGGGCGGTTTTTGGAACCGGCTGCATAAATGTCTTGTTGAGTCGACATTGCAAAGATGATGTGAAATGATAAACAATGATCTTTAGTGGGTAAAGTGACTGTTGTTATGGATTGAAATCAATTGACGTTCACGGGATTTTACAAATCTTAGATTTAAACCGAGAAAAGAATTGAATTTTTTGCGGGATTTTAAAAAATCAAGAAGAAACCGTGAAACAATCATTAATTGTGGTTGAAATCGAAGAACTTGAGCTTTTATTGACGATTGATGACGAAAAAATGATGAACGGTGCACAAACTTTGAGTTTGAAATGATTAACGGTTGATTAAACCACAAAGAGGGACTAACGGTGCAATTACGATTCACTTTGGAGGGTTAACGGGCTGAAATAGAAGAATAAGGATTAACTGTGTAAAGTTGTTTTAACAATGAGGGTTATAAAACAAACAAAGACTATTGATGAAGTTGTCTTGAAAAACCAGGGACTAAAAGTGTCAAATTCGAATTCTAATTAATAAACCACACACGTTTTCCCTCCATGCACTCCATCTTTTATGTTTTAAAAAGTTTATAAATGGAACGATTGTAATTTGAAGCTCGCGGAATGCTACGTTGCTCGTCGGTAATAAGTGAATATACCACGATGATCGAAACTAGTTCACGATCGCAACGGTATAAGTTAAACGTCCCGTAGTGTACCGATACTCGAAACCGAAAAACCTTAATTTAACTTAAACTGCGAATTCGGAGAAGAAAGTAGACTGCGAATTCGGATGTTAAAGGAGCTGCGAATTCGGATGCTATATGATGTTGCAAATTCGTGTCCTTCTTGAGAGTTGCGAATTCGTGTGCTTTCCAAAATTGCAAATTCGGGAGACAAAGGTGAATTGCTAATTCGGAGAACAAAGAGAGTTGCGAATTCGGACGATGAAGAGTGTTGCGAGTTCGTGTCCTTCACAAAACTTGCTAATTCGTGTATTTCTTTGTTGCAAATTCGTTTCTCACTAGGTTGCAAATTCGTGTACAATCGTCCTTGTGGTCCTTGTACGTTGCTTTTGTCTTCAACCGAACCAACAAAAACAAATCGTCCTTGTCTTTGTCGTCTATGGAAACCAAGAGAAAACCAAGGTACAACGAAGCTAAAAATGTGGATCTATGTCTTGCCTTGACTCAACCGGTGGACCACAATAAGCAAACAAAAAAATAAGCTTGAAAATAAGCTCAATAATAAGCAACTTAATGACTGATTAAGCCACAAATAAACCTCGAATAATAAGCATCCAACATTTTTCTTAAGCTCAAAGTATAACAATCATGACCATTTTACAACAAAAAGACTCACGTTACTGTTTGAACAATGAAGCAAAACAACAAGAAGTCCAAGAAAAAGAATGAATTTAGAACAGTAGGCCCAAGTTAAAAGTGATGAAACTAATATATTGATGTAACCAAATAAGCCCTTGTTTTTTTTTTAGAAAAATGAAAAAAAATAAGCCGAATGATTTTTTCTTATAAATAAGTCGAACCAATAAGCTTAAGCTACCACAACAAAAACACTAAACCCAACATTGGCTCTTGATACCACATGTTAGATGATATCATTTCATCACCATGAACACAAAGATAAGAAAAAGATTTTAGAGAGAGAAAGAACTAGAGAGAGAAAGTAAAATGAGAGAAAATGGTTAGGGTTACTTGCTTAAAGAAAAGAAAAATGAGAAGCAACAACACCCTCTCCATACTTGGAGAGGGCTTTATATAGTACATAGAGTGGACAAGCCTTGTGGGCTTTCTTATGTTTCATTTGGGCCGGACCAACTAAGAATGGGCTTTAAGCCCGACAACTAGGCCCTATTAGCTTAAGTAAATTCCCGTAAACTATGTTTTACTTATACAAGGCTCGGGAATAATAATGACTATCACTTTAATAAAAACACGGCTAATAAAGCTTTGTAAGACGCAAATAAGGTAAAGCTCAAAGAAAAAAACTAATAGGTAAGCCATGAAAACAAGTAACAAAATTTTTTTTGAACGTTTTTGGTATGGAAAGGACAAGATTTTTGTAAGATAAGCAAAAAACTAAAACCTTGTAAATAAGCCGTGACTAAATAAGCTCAAAATAAGCTTTATTGAGCTGTTTCGAGCCTAAAGAAGCCACAACAAGGATGAAGAATGAAAGGTGCAAAGACTTGAGAATTATTGGTAGAATGATAAAAGATAAGAAAAAAAAATTAAGCCACGTAATATGTTAAAAGAAGAAAAAAAACTAGTTAAGGTTTTGTGTAAAGAAAAAGTTGATAGCTTTATTGTTTTCTTTGACAACCCAAAACGCACCCTTATAACAGTTGTAAGCTGTTTGATGCAAAAACATGTATCGACCCAACTTGTGAATTTTGAAGAGCTCAAAATCAACAGTTATAGTGAAATAAAAATTTTGAAAAACGAAAAAAAAAATTCAAAAAGAATCTCCTCGACATGTCTCTTGGAATCGATAACATTTACGTGTCTAGAAATATCGATTAACATCGACACGGGCGTGTAAATGAAGTTCGAATAGGAGTTTCAAATGTTTTCAAAACATGTCATTTCTAATTTTCTTTATAACTTGTAATTACTCTCAGATTGCAACTCGGACCCGAATGACAAAGGAGACTGTACCTTTCAGTGCGCTTATCCTTAGCGTTAGAAGAGAAGTCTTCTAACATGATTTTTTTCAAAATGTTGAACACAATTTTTCAAGAATTTCTCAATGACAATTTATAATCTTTCAAAATTGTGTGTTCAACACTCCATCCCTCATCAAGTTTTACAAGACATTCTTCGACATTTGGTGTCATTTTCAAAATGAGTCAATAGTTAAGGGGGAGTTTTTCGAAAAACAATGTTTTAATGATTTTGGATACTATTCTTAAATTCTTTCAGTATTCAAAATATTTACACTAATCTTAATAACAAATCAGTAATAATAATGACCACTGAATAGATTGAATCCTCGTGTTCTATTAGGGACATTATGGCGTCCAATAAATCCACCATTATCATTTTTAATTGACGCATTTCCTTTAAAATCGTAAAACGATAAAGTTAGAAATTGCGTAACGCTAAATATTAGCGTTCAATGTAAACGGTCACAAACAATTAAAATGTTTACATCAAGAAAGGGGTTTAAAGTAATTATTTTGAGGATAATTATTTAACATTGTTCAATATTTTTATTGTTGCGGAAATTTATTACGTTTTCGCGAGGAGTACTGTAGGCATACCCAACACGTTAATTAACTACGCTTCAACAAACACTTATTTTTATTTTCAATGACCAAAGTTTATAAAACTTTACCACACTTATATAAATGAGACGCCCCATATATAAAGAAATAAACAAGACTTATACAATTTGCAATGTATACATTCCAAATAAAAGCTACAACTTATAAAAACTGCAAGTATACTATTCATTTTCTACTTATCAAGAAATAAGCTAGGTCAATCCATCATTGAATTCAATGGATAAGCAACAAAAAAGGGACATAATGACAGAAGTATTATAGCTAGAACATGTGCAAGTAGAAGTTGCAAGACTTATAACAATACTATGTTATAGACCACTAGTCACACCTTATTGCCCATGCCGGCCATCCCTCCCCCTCTCTTAGTCATTATGGTCTTTGATTTATACACTAGTCTATCTCTTATATCATATATACTTGCAAGTAGTAAGAAAGATAACACATACACATCAACACTTTACCAAAAATCAAAACCATTCTCCCTTTTCTTACTTCAAAACCTCGCAAACAAACCCATTTAAACATCCATACCTGATTTTCTAAGAGCATACACACATACACACATCATTCCTAAGATATACTAAGATGTTTCCAAGCCTTGGTTAACCATTTACAAGTATTGAAGAAAGTTTTGCAAGATTAGGGTTTTCTAAGAAAACTAGGGTTTCAAGTTGTGCAAGCTTAGGTTTAAAGTCTAAACAAGGTTTAGCATTATCTTCTCATCATCATCATTCACATAAGGTTATCTAAAAGCCTTTAATAATTTTTATTTCATGAGTTTTTATATGCATATTTATTCTTTATAGCAGAACTACCATTAGGACTTTTAACATGTAAAAGAATTTTTACCTTGTGATGAGCATTTTGTAACACTTTTTCTTAATGTTAAGTGATATAATAACATATATAATGGAATATAAATTATGCGAACATGTTGGTTTAAGTGAAAAATGTTTAGTATAAACTTTTACATAAAAGTTCTATGAACTATATGATTTTAATGTAAAGTTATGAACTGTTATCTTGGACAAAAAGACAAATCATGACCTAAGGACATTACTTATATGTATAGACAAGTATATTAAATGAGTTATTAAGAACTTGTGAAAATTACTATAGTTTGAACAAGTATATAAAACCAGTAAACAAATAGTACATAATGTAACAAAAGGGGCTTTGGATTTGAAATCCAAACAGTGGGTTTGACATTTTATAAAAATAATACGTCTCATGACGATTCCAAAAAGGTAAGAAACTCGAAAAACGGATTAATAATAAAGAAGTTACGATAAAGGAACATACTACGTTAATACCGGTTTATAAATAACTTATAAAACAAGTTATAAAAATACTTCTAAAATAAAAGTTTATTATTTTTCACATATTGTACATATATTTAGAGATTTCCAAAAATAATAAAATCGTAAATTTCAATTATAATCGAAGGAGTTATGAATTACGCGAGTTTACGACAATAAATACTGTTATAAAACTATTTTTATAAAGTTAACTAATCAGACAAAACATATATTATTGAAACCTCATAAATATATATAAACTTACTAATTACGAGATCGTGCTCGAAAGAATCGCTAAAAACGGAGCTATAACGAATAAAATACGCCATTTACGGGATTTACGATAACTAAAACTATAAAAATAACTTTATAACTCGTGTGAACAGTAAAAAGTACTGTTCATCAGGGGACTAAAAATATAAAAATGTCATTTATGATACCTCGAAATTAATACGAAAACATGGGACGTAAGAAACCGAGAAACGGACTAAAACGATAAAGTTAGGTCCATTGTTGCTAAAGGTGTATTTATCAATGTGTTACTTATAATTAATATTTCACAAAACGATTATCGATAGATGACGCTATATAGAAAATAACATTGGTTAACAAAGTAACTATATTACTAGGGGAGTATTTTCTAATGAGCCTCTTCGTGTGGCGTATCGACGAGTTTTTGGATTTACGATTTAAAGAGTCCTAGCTCTCAACGTCACTACAGACCGTCATAAATTAGATAGCAACGATAGTATTATGTAACTAACATAGACAGTATATGAAGTCTAGTTAATCAAAGCGATTATGCTTATACACCTATGTCATTTTAGTTGCATTCGATATTTAAGTGACGCGTTATTCTGTGATATTTGATTATCAAGTAACTCTAGGTAGTTCATAGCCCACGTATTACATGCTTTTGTTTTATAAGTTCTTGGGGTGAGAAAAACATGCAATTCTTATACAAACTGGAACACAAGTGGATACTTTTATATTAAGATTATCGTGTTTCCTAAGTATCAGAACCCATACTGAGCCATTATCATGAACAGTCAATTACTGTAATGAGAGCGCGAATGTTATGAAAATCATTGAATTGACAATCCCAGTTCGGGTGAATTAGCTATCACTGGCCAAACAACATAGACCATGTCAAACATAGGATGTTGCGGGTTAGACATCATCACGCAATGTAGGCCATTTATATGGATTCATTTTATGTCGAGCTTCAGTGATCATGAGTTATGAGCAACTAATTACTTTATATGATGTCGGCATCTTTGCATTATCATACACTTGGAAAATCTTTTGGTCTACAATATACTATTTATCAAACCTATGATTCACCAACATTATTGTGTGACGTTTTAAAGCAATGTTTTTCAAGGATCAGTAAGCACGAGGTCAAGGGAATACATTGTGGTTTTTGATTTAGTTATCATGCATTAAAGATTTATCGCATTACATTTTGATAAAACTTATTAGGCAGATATCTTGTATTTTGAACAAGTAGACAAGTAACTTCGCTTATGTAACAAATACTTTAGTTAAATTCCAATGTATCAGTTTTACACGAATTTTTGTCGTACTATATACATCTTGTGTTACTGATCTATGAATAACACGCCCGAACACCTTATTCCGCTGCGACCCCAATTTAGGGTGTTACAGTTCCTATGTAACTACTTAGGAACTAGCTAGTCTAGGTGTAATCGGTGAAAGCTAAGGTTTACATTAATCCACCACAAGAGATTTGGTACTATAAAGGTGCATCGGTGTCGCGGATGCTCAAACAAACTACGAATATCTAAGCCCTCTTCACCAAACCGGATAAAATCATAGTGTTGTTTTCTCTTCTTCTTCCTTAACTTTTTACATATTGATTTAAATTAAATATATACACTTGAATGTAAACTTGACTCTTAACTTACTTAAACTTTAAAGTTAAAAGAACATATTCACCAAGTCTCTACAGTTCTACAAAACAAGTCTATTGGTGAAGCCTATGGTTGTGGGGAATGAGTTTGGGGACACATGAAGCGGATGTATATGAATGAAAGTGGGACGTGTCGTGTGTGGTTGTATAAATTATGATTCAAGTTTTAAAATTATATATTGCCGAATTACACTCAAAAACAAACTTATAACGGCAGTGTACCCGGTCGTTGGTAGAATTCGTGTAAGTAGGTGTCGATCACGTAACACGAGAAACACTTTCAATTTATTAATACTTTGGTTTTTCTAATCTAAGTTAGTCTAATCTATGCTAAACCTATGTTAATCCTAAATCTAATAGATAAGGGGGGTTTTCAGTCTGAGAGTCTGACATAGGTGTTTTTTGTGTGACTAAACCGAATTCTATTGGGAGTTTGGTTGTGGGGGGGTGGGGGGGGGGGGGGGGGGGGGTGTACACTAAAACACACAGCAAGCAAATTAACAGAAGATAAAAGAGTGGTCGAGCCAAATACAAGAAAACTGTATTAACCATTACTATTCCAATCAGAACGTTGGTTTGTTTATTTAGTGCAATGATTACTTATCTCGAAGTGGCATATCATTCTTAAGACATATGGTACTTCTTTCTAAGACATAGACACAAAGAATTCTGTCACAATTAAACGCATCCGCATAAAACATCCTTATTTGCTGATTATAATCTATCTTAGGGATTAAAGCAATGGAGATCTTGTTAAACCATAGCTCATAGAGACTTTACCCACTTACTGCTTAACAGCTCTTTATTTACTAGTAGTCCACTATCCGAATCCTTACCAATAGAATAAGAACATAATCAGTTGATACCAAGTCACCTTATTGCTCAACTAATCTCACTAAACATAGGCAAAGATAGGTCAATAGTTGGTTGATCCTACAATATTCTAGATATATAAATTGCAACATGGAGAGCTATCCCAGACTCTTAGCCTACGCCCAAACAACACAGAAGTTGTAGCGCATTAAATATGTAGGACTAGACCCAGTTAAATGATAGGTCGCATACTTAAGCACATAAACAAGTATATTGCTAAACATAAACAATCAATCAACGAATAAATTAAGAAATCGAGATAACAAACACAACATTATGATCTTCATAATAAATGCTAATACCCGTAGGTATTACCTTCAACTCATAATTAATACAAAGTAATATTAGCCATGGTAAACTAACCGGTTAACGACAGATACCATAAACTAAACGAAGTACAAGAGTTACAAAAAATTACACGTTGTCTCCTATGCAATTACTTTCGTTGCGTCGACCTTTTTCTACTCTTTTCTCCTCTGAAAATCAACATTTGAAGTCATGTAATCGAAAATATGATTTCGCACACCTGAAACTCGTTTTTGATTTCTATTTAAAAGGTTAGGAAAAAGTGTCATACGATGTATCGAAGGTCTTATTGATACGGCATATTGGAGATTTCTTGAGTAGGACCACGTTTGACTAATCTTCCCAGAATATTTATATATCCAATGGCTAGAATACGAGGCGTATTGTCTTCCTGATATGGCGTCGGGAATCTTGTTTCCTCTAGTCCTTTGGTAAGTGTAGCACTATACGCGTATCTTCTTTGATGGATACGGCATATTGGTTGTCAGAACAGTAATCTTCATATATCTTCGTTTAAGCACCAGAATGCGTGCCTTTTAGTTAACTATCACCAAGTACTCCATAATTATTGCAATTCTCAAATACAAATGATTAAGTAACAATGCTTTGCAATAACTATACAAAATAGGTTATTTACATGGGATAAATGATGCTATAAAAGTGACGTTATTGATGTCATCATATGTACCCCCACGTGACATCCTACTGTCGCTCAAGTAGCCTTATAGAAGTTTATGAAAATGTATCCTAAGATTTTTCCGTTTAAGGCATTATTTGATCTATTACAAGTATACAACCAAACACCTCACGAAATAGGATGATGAAAACACTTAAATCACTCAACTAATTTATGTGGTAACATGTAACTAATTCTCTCAATTGCTCGGTCATGACGAGTATTCTATTATATGCTTGGCAAGGATACACATCTCCACCATTTGAGCTAAGGAGTAACAAGTTTATAAAGGTAAAATGGGTTTTTATAATAAGGCTTAGGGGTGAACATTCTATAATCTTTCACCAAAAGTACCACACCAAAAGGCACTAAGCACACAACATGCCGTAACGCCGGAATAACCATGTTGTTCTATCACATCCCCTCATTCGAGTTTAACCAAGTTAGGATAAGAATTGATATAGGGTACTCTTCTAAATTTCACCAATAGTAATAAACCAACAAGGCAGCTGAGACATGCATACATGGCCGTAACGACGGAATAGACATGCATGCTCGTACACATCCTCATTTGCGTAAAACCCATGGTTAATGATTAGGAAAGGGAATTAAATTGTTGTTAAATAAGAATTATGAAACAAATAGACTAGGTCTAAGATATAAGTTGCTAGGAACATTTTTGCCCCGAACCGTACCTATGATTAAGTCACAACTACTTACAAACGTCTTGATCACTGAATACAAAAACAACAACCATAGTTGCGTTCCCGTAACGTCAAGTTCCCAATCAACCCATACTTTACATACTTTTTACAAAGACCAATGTGAATCTACCACTTTATACAAAACTTTACATCGCTGACTTATAGACGTATCAACGAATAATCGATTCTTCATATAATTCCTTCGGTATAAGCTTTTGCGAAACGATTATCTTCAAACTTTTCTTCTCTTTTTTTTGTTGCGCTTTTCTAACCATAATAATATATATAGATAGAAATATATATTTATATATATATATATAATATATATTAATATTATCTATATAAATATATATAAATATTATATAATATATATATATATATATAGATAAACTGTTTTTTTAACTAACTATGAAACTCGGTGTAATTTCACCATCTTCACGATCATAATAACTCCGGATAATTCCTTCGATAATTCTTTATACATTCCTATTTGCAATGTACATACATGAGTTTTGACTACTTTATACATTCCCATTTGCAATGTGCAAATTTCTTCCCAACCGTACCAAAGATAGAAAATTAACACAAGACTCGGGAAATACATACTTTACACTTTAAGCAACTAGCAACTGATAAATGGACATAATCTAACAGGGTAGGCTAAGGTGTAAAGGTGTAACGAAACAGATAGTTGGTGTAATTCCTAAAGGATTGGCTCTATTGGTTTTTCTAGGGGTATCTTACTCTTAAGATGAGAGTAAACAAAGGGTTTATACGGGGATTTAACTAACCAGTGTAGTTAGTTAATAAAACAACATATAAAGGCTTTTTGGGTGTAATCCTAGAAATTTACCAATTTAAACAAGTTACTCCATCTAAATCCATAGTACTCATTATTGTGGTCTCGAATAGATATACCAAGCCAAGTTCTAAAGTCTACAACATCACCGGCACACTCATATTTTGTGGAATTTGGGTAAACATTTGGAAACAGATAAGGTTAAATCCTCACAATATCTAACAAGGGTTATTGTGTGCGGGTTATGTATCAAGTAATTTCACAAAAGTATGCTAATTTTTTTTAAATTTGAGCATAATTTAAGCATTTTAGTGTGAAAAATAAGACAAGTATACATTCTAATTCCCATCCCCCCACTTGAATTATACAACGTCCTCGTTGTATAGATAAAACATTAAAAACGGGAATTAAAAGAATTAGAATGAGAAACTCCCTTGATATTTTGCTTGATAGATTCTCCAAGTTGAGTTTATGAGCAAGAATGTGTTGAACAGCCGTCTTGAGATTTCAAGACTCCAACACTTCCAGATTTCCAGATTGTAGATACTTCACCAACATTGTCGATTTCTTTTCAGCGAGGTCTTGTGCAAAATATAGGAAAAACATGCAAAATCCTATCTCGGGTATCTACGGTTAATTAAATAAGCTAAATAAACTGTACAGGAGACCAATACGCCGTATCCATAAACTGGAATACGCCGTATTGAGAAACCTGTAAAAAGTATCTAAATACGGGTCAGTCTGTTGAATACGCCGTATTGACAGAACTGACAATAATGTTTAAAGTGCATAAAAATAAAGGACTGATAACGTCCAGACATTCAATACGCCGTATGGTATGGAGCGGATACGCCGTATTGATGTCTGGGAAGACAGACTCGATAAAAATAAATAACAATCCAGGTTGTCTCCCGGGAAGCACTTTTGTTAACATCGAAGTCTTTAAGTTAGACTTTTTCCTTCCAACTTCTCCACGTTGTATCTTCTTCGAATTCTACTACTTCTTTATCTTTCGCATCAATATGTCCATCGTGGTACTTCTTTAACCTTTATCCGGTAACTTTGAAGCTGATTCCGTTTCTATCTATAATCTCCATGGTTCCATACGAATACATAGTCTTTACCACATTTGGCCCATACCACCTTGATTTGAGCTTACCCAGATGCATCTTAAATCTAGAGTTAAATAGCAATACCTTGTATCCCACTTTGAAGTTCTTATCCCAACGAAGCCTAGAGTCGTGCCATCTCTTAGTTCTTTCCTTGTAGATCCGGGTGTTTTCGTACGCTCCATCTCTCAATTCCATCAATTCATTAAGTTCCATGAAACGGTTCTTTGCTGCAGCTGTGAGATCCATATTACATTGTTTTAGTGCCCAATATGCTTTATGTTCGATCTCCACAGGCAAGTGACAAGCTTTTCCATAAACCAATCTAAAGGGGGTGCATCCAGTAGGTGTTTTGTAGGCGGTTCTGAATGCCCATAACGCATCGTCGAGTTTTTCGGACCAATTCTTTGGATTATATCCAACCGACCTTTCCAAGATACGTTTAATAGCTCTATTGGTCACTTTGGTTTGCCCATTAGTTTGAGGGTGATATGCCGTTGATAACTTATGTGTTACTCCATACTTTTGCAAGGCTTTTTCTAGTTGAGAGTTACAAAAATGTGTCCCCCGATCACTAATTAAAGCTTTAGGAACTCCAAATCTTGCAAATAGCCTTCTCAAAAACTTAATCACAACGCGAGCATCGTTTGTAGGAAGTGCTTGAGCTTCGACCCATTTTGATACATAATCCACTGCTACCAATATATATTTGTTTCCTTTTGAGTTAGGAAAGGGTCCCATAAAGTCTAGCCCCCATATGTCAAACACATCACATACCTGAATATTGTTCTGAGGCATCTCACTTCTTGATGATATGTTTCTAGATCTTTGACATGCATCACATCTCATTACGTAATCTTTAGCATCTTTAAAGATGCTAGGCCAAAAGAATCCTGATTCATAGACTTTCCTTCCAGTAATTGATGCACTATGATGACCCCCAGTTGGTCCAGAATGACAATGTGCCAAGATTTCAAGGATTTCATTTCCAGCAATGCATCGCCTCATTACATTGTCCGGGCATAGCTTGAATGCGTATGGTTCATCCCAAAAATAATTTTTTACTTGAGAGAAAAATCTTCTTCTTTTTTCAGGTGTCCAATTTGGAGGCACAATCTTTCCAACGATATAATTAACATAATCAGCATACCATGGTTCGTCCTCATTTAACTTGGTTTTCAATATCATAAGATGTTCGTCGGGAAACTTGTCAGCGATTTCCTCTTCCGTGAATGTTCCCAAGTCTGGGTTCTCAAGTCTCGACAAATGATCCGCAGCTAAGTTCTCTGCCCTTTTTATCCTTAATCTCAATGTCAAACCCTTGAAGAAGCAGAACCCACCTTATAAGCCTTGGTTTGGCATCCTGTTTGCTGAACAAATACTTCAAAGCTGAATGATCAGTATAGACTACGGTTTTTGATAAGATAAGATATGGACGAAACTTATCAAAAGAGAAAACAACTGCAAGAAGTTCTTTTTGAGTGGTGGTGTAATGCTCTTGGGCATTATTCAGAGTTTTGCTGGCATAATAGATTGTTTTAAATTTCCCATCTATTCATTTTCCTAACACAGCTCCAACAACGAAGTCACTAGCGTCACACATTAATTCAAAAGGCACGTTCCAATCGAGAGATATTATGATAGGCGTAGTGGTTAGTTTTTCTTTCAAAATGTTAAATGCCTTTTTGCAATGATCAAAAAAATCAAATTTTACGTCTTTAATTAAAAGCTGGGTCATTGGTTTAGAAATCATGGAAAAGTCTTTTATGAACCTTCAGTAAAATCCAGCATGCCCTAGAAAGCTTCTCACCTCTTTTATGTTTGTTGGGTATGGAAATTTAGCTATCACATCGATTTTAGCTCTATCAACATCAATTCCAGCCCCATAAATTTTGTGTCCTAAAACAATCCCTTCTTTTACCATAAAATGACATTTTTCCCAATTCAGCACAAGGTTGGTTTCTTCACATCTAGCAAGCATCCTATCTAAATAGCGAGATGATGACATCAAATACCGTCAACTTTTATCCATATTTATCCGAATAAGCTACCATTTGATATAATTAATGCAAGAAACTTGTAACCATTAATTTCTTAAAAGTGTTATTTGCAGTTAATTAAGGAGTGATTTGTGAAGACATACTAAAAGGCGCCATACTTTGGAGCTAAACCGGGGAGATATTAAAGATTGACTATTTTGACCAATAGTGTATCACCACAAAAAGAGATACGGCGTTATCCAGCGCCCAATCTTCACAAGGAAAAGCATATAAACAATTCCATGGCTATCATCATCTACTTACGCCGTATCCAGCTGGATAACTATTCAGAGATTTGGTGAATAAATTATTTTGGGAAGATATATCAGATTGATTATAAACTTTGCGCGCCAAGGGAAACACCCCAATACGCCGTATTGGCCTAACCTAATACGGCGTTTCCAGACTTTTTCAGAGATTATAAATAGAAGACTCAAAAACGAGGTTTCAGTGTGCAAAATCATATTCTTCATACCATAAACATAAAAGACGATTTTCTAAAGAGAAGAAGAGCAACCAAAGGTCAAGCATCAATCACGATTCCATAGAAGATACCGTGTAATTCCTATACTCTTGTAATCATTTAATTTTTGGTATCGTTTGGTAAAACGTTTAGTTTACCTTGGTTATTTGATCACGCTTGTATAATTACAATGGTTATGGGCTATTACCCTAGGGTATTAACCATCTTAATAAAGATTTAATGTTTTGTTTGTTTTAAAATTGTTTTCTTAATTTATCGTTGAAAGTTTAATTATGTTTATCCCATGATACTTGTCTACATGTTTGAATAGGTGACCTATCATTCAACTGGGTCTAGTTACGCCTAACAAGTGAGCTAGATACTGGGATAACTCTCCATATCGTGTTTTATATTACTGGACCAATAGGATCACAAATAATGTTCTGTCTTTGTCTTTAAATTAAGAGCTTAGTTGACGGCAGGTGACCCGTGTAAAGTTTCAACAAGTTGTCTGATTAATTGTTAAAGATTTGGAATCGTTGGAATACCCAGTAGATAAAATTCGTCAAACAGTAAGGTGGTATGTCACGATGGTGAGGGGTTTATCAAGATCACCATTACTTTAATCCCTAGATAGATTATAATTAAACTAAAAGGATGCTTTATGTGGATACGTTAATTGTGACAGGATTCAACGTGTCTAGGTCTTAGGATGATGTCCCGCCTAAGTCTTAAGAATGATATGCCGCTTCGAGATAAGAAATCATTGCACTAAATAAACAAACCATCGTTTAATCGGATTTAATATGGCTAATATGGTTTTCTATTATTTGGCTTGTACCGCTCTTTTATCTTCTGATTGTTTTCTTACATGTTTATTGTGTTTAGAATTGATTATTGTCACCATAAAACCTGTGCGAGTCTCTCAGGCTGAAAACCCCCCAATCCTATTAGAAAATGTATATAGAATAGGTTTAACAAGTAATTAGAATTAACTTAAGTAGAGTAATTAAAATACTGATAGACTATAAGGTTAACGACCTCGCTCTTAGTGTTTGACACCCTACTTACCACGAAACTCTACCCGATCGGGTACACTGCCCGTTAAAGTGTTGTTTTAGGATAAGTCGGCTAAATATAAATTTAAAACTTGGTAATCAATAAATTGACCCTACACAACAGCACATCAAGTTTTTAGCGTCGTTTTCGAGGAGTGAGAAAATTTAGCCTTTAATTTTATTAATATTTCTAACCATTAGTTTAGAATAATCTAATTAGTGTAATTTAATTCTGTTTATAATTAATTTAATTGTGTGATTTAATTGTGTGTTTGAATTCCAGCATTATTTAATTGTTTTCTAAGTATTCTGTTCTGATAGATCAACAGATACGCCGTATCCACCAGTTGGATATGACGTATCGACCTTTCCACTCAGAACAGCGTGTTGATCTCTACAGTCTAAACAATGTATCTGTTCTTCCAAACAATACAGCGTATTCTGTATAATCAATACGGCGTACTGACCTTCAGCAAACCATATGGCGTATTCAAATTAATTTAATACGGCGTATTGATCATCTGATAGAGTAACAGTAGCTATTTTTCGTATTGGATTTCCTGTTTATTGTGTTCTCTCGAGAGAGGGCACATCCTATTGATCATTTTGTACTTATTCTCAAGAAACCATTTGACGAACAATGGCAGAACCTATGCTAAATGAAGCTCGTGCTGGACAAAATCTTGCTAAACCAAGTATCGAAAGCAATGTGAAATATGAACTCAGTGAGGAATTATTAAAGGAGCTACGTAGTAACTCTTACAGCGGAAGGGTTGAAGAAGATGTGGTCGGCCACATCACTAAAATTCTTAAAATACTCGATCTGATCAAGGTAGCCGGTATAGACCCTTTTCAACTCCGCATGAAGATCTTCCCTCTCTGACTTTCTGGGGAAGCAACAAAATGGTGGATGAACGAGGGAGATGGAAAAATCAACACTTGGGAAGACTTGGTGAATAAATTTTTTAGTAAATTCTATCCACTATCCTGTGCCAGCAATTATGATAAAATGTGCGATGATGATGATGAAGGCCGTGACCCGCTTAAATTCCTAACCTAGAGAAATTCAAAATTCAAATACCATAAAAAAGTTGTAGAAACAACTAAACGCGCATTATTACATTCTTGGATAGAAGTGGGAAACGATGAAGGGTTAATGGATGAAGACATATCAAGTGACGATGATAAAAATCAAACTGTGTAACACCCCCAAACTACGATACGCAGCGGAATACAACATTTGGGGTGCTACTTCACAATACATGCACACGAGTCCCAGTAAACGTTCAAAGATACGTTTATAAAACACAATTTCATTTATTAGAAAATCAGAGTTACATAGGTCCCGATACCATTATAGAAATTATTTCTAAAAGTCACAACACGACTTGATTTCTAAAACACTTGTTTAGTTTATGACACTACTTCACTGAGACACCGTCCTTGATATCCGCGTTCTGTCCCATCCAGCCATCAACAACAATTAACCTGAGATACATGCTTAAAAAGTCAACAAAACGTTGAGTGAATTCATTGAGTTTACAATTAACACATAGAACGCATATTTTGGGTTCCACAAAACATTAATAACGTTGCTTTGTGAGTAAGCAAGTTATAACTTTTATGATTTCCAACTAAAGAGACCATGTACCAAAACATAACACATTCATCCCGTAGGACGAAATCATGTCCGGGAAGTATGTCACTTCCCCTAATACTAATAATAAAATGTCCGTTACGGGGTGCTCACCACTGATTCAAGCCCCGGACAGGGTTGTCAAACCCAATAGATCTATTTAATGCATTAGCATTCACCAACACAAAGTAGGCAATTAACGAATACACAAAAAAGGCATATACTCAATAGTGAATGGAATCATATTTTAAAATCAAAACACATTGCGTTCTCATTTTTAAAACAAGCAATATATCCCCCTCACGGAGTTCAAAACATTGAAAACTTTAAAAGCGAGGCTATGAACTCACCTTGATCAAAGCCAACGATCAAATAATCGAAACAATCCACGGAAAGTCAATGAACACGATCACGACCTATAAATTACGTCGCTCGATTACTATACCGAAAAGTATAATCAACGATGCGTACATCATATCAACAAAATCATATATATAGTATATATATTTTCATACATGTGATGAAATATCCTCTTGCGCCTTAGATCCTAAAACCCCACAATATTAGGTTACGATCATTCTTTTATTTATGTCATATATCGCTTAATCGAATACTTTCTATTTTAAGAAACTTCCTATTTATTTCATGACACGTTTTCTGTCATTCACTCAACTTATTTCATCCCTTTACTTCTAAGGTGAGTTCATAGCCCCACCTTTTCTCTTTTTAATGGTTTTCTTAAACTATTTTCGGGGTGAGAATACATGCTCA
>BQNB010115550.1:0-13205 GCA_026074375.1 Tanacetum coccineum
AAAGCTTAAGTACCCGCACCCACAAAACATAGTTAAGTGAATACCTTCATGTGGTTCTGTATTTGTTACAGCTTTTGTATACCGTTAGTGCGGGCAGTTTGGCGGGCTTGACTAAATCCGCCACATACGTTTTGTACCAAAACAAGACTTAAATGAATTCTAATTTTGTAGGTTGATCAAATCCCGGCGCATAGATGCATATGCATTACCGACATGCACTCCAAGTTCGATAACACTGACAAAAGACAACACACATCATAGCCTCACATTTTTAATCCTCAGATGCCTTATTTTTAACGCGAAAGAAAAAATAAAATTCGAACATTAATAACTTTATATGTACTAATTTTAAAGTCACTAAAAAGCATGTACACTAAATAAAACTATGTTCAAAATAAAGATCGTTATACATAACCTACACACATGACCGCAGTAAAAAATAAACACCACCATCATTTCTGTTTAGAAAACAAAGCCGAAACCCTAACCTTAAACTAGAAACCTTCTACATATATACGCCTAATTGCCTGAACAAAATTAGAATTTTCTATCACATGGCTGTATGATTCAGTGATCATCCTCATAATCTTGACTAGGGTGGCAATTCGGTCATTTCTGGCTGGCAGGGTTCGTGTTGACAGGGTTGGCGGGTCAGAAACCCTCAACCCTAACCTGACCCATTTTAAATATAACGGGTCGGCTAAGTCAACCACTAACCTTGTATTACACATAACCCGAACCTGACCCATTTAACCTGTATATATAATTGGGTTGACGGGTTAAATAGGTTACATGGGTTGAATAGATTAAACGGGTTTCAGGTTGACCCATTTAATCCATTTTATATACAAATGTTAGCACAATACGCGAAAGAAAAAATAAAATTCGAACATTATAACTTATATGTACTAATTTATAAGCACTAAAATGCAGTACAACTAAAAAAACTTCGTTCATAAATAAAGATCGTATACATAACCTACACACATACCGCACTAAAAAAATAAACACCACCATCATTTCTGTTTAGAAAACAAAGCCGAAACCCTAACCTTAAACTGGAAACCTTCTACATATATACGCCTAATTGCCTGAACAAAATTTGAATTTTCTATCACATGGCTGTATGATTCAGTGACCATCCTCATAATCTTGATGGCCTTCTACAAATTCCAATCTCGAACTTCCCTAGGAAATAGCCACGGACCTGGACAAGTTTTTCAGCTCGGTTATAATTATAAGTTCCTCCCTCACATGTATATTACGATGTATCTCCTGACACTGCCTCAACAACTCTTTCGCCATCTCAATCTCTCTTTTGTTTTCTTGATCAAAATGCACAAGAAATTGATGAGGCAGCAATGTGGAATTGGCAGCAATGTGGAATTGGCAGCATCGAGATCTTTAGGACGGGGCATTTTTTTGGCAAGTTAGATATCACAAAAATCAGAGAATAAAGTTTTAATGATACGAGTGGTTCGAATAAGAAGAAACTAGAAGGATATGAAGTGACTACCATGAACAGTTAAATCATATCAGTACATGCGGAAAGACACGAAATGAGAATCTGCTGTGTAAACCGTGTATGGCTTTAACATATGAGCTTTGAAAGAAAAAACCTTGTTTCCAACATGTTTAGTATTTTTCATTATTGTTTTAACAAAAATATTAACTGAACACATGTCACCTTACAATTGGTCCAAAATATACATAAGGCAAAACATTTTTCGGATGACCTCTGATCAAAAGGTGAAGTTTTATAATAACTGCACAAATATAATAGTCGGTTACGTTAAATGACAAACTAACGAATCGAGTATCTTAATGAGAATTGGCTCATAAAAAGCCTTGTTAAAAAGTGTCACATGATCCTCAAATTATTTAAACGTCTTAAATAGTCAATTTTTAAGATATATTTCATCTAATGGATTCTTTTCTACACGAGGCTAAATTTTGAAGCCCTTCAAATTTGAGGTCCCATGGCCGGTCCTTCGTCTTGCTCATCCTCAAGAATGACAAGCCGATAATGGTTAAAAAGATGCTCTTGCCAAGCTTTCCTTCATTGAAGAGGCCGGGACGAGTGATACCTGATGAGTGATGATGATCAAATATTGAGATCGAGTTTAGAAAGAAGGGAAAGAGTCAATGTATTAACGAGTGTGTTTACCACATCACTACTAATAATTTAAATTACAAGTCGTTAAAATGTCAAAGTATACTATAAAGGACAAACAGTTGGATCCAAAATTGAACAATTATTGAATAACTTATACAAATCAAGGTCGAAAAAATTTACAACATAATAAAGTAATAGACATCTTAACTTTTTTTAGATAAGAATTGGAAATCAACTCAAATACAACTACCAATAAAGAGGTTCAATTTCAAAATAGTACCAGTATTAATCAAAATGAATATCTGGAAAACATTGCATTTCTTTTAATGATGAAAACAAAAACACGTGCCTTTTGTTTTCCATTCTCGGTTAAAAAAAAATAGTAAAAAGCCGTTTAGAGTTTAAGAGGTTTGTTTCTTTTTTTTTTTTTTTTTTTTTTGTAGAACGGCAATTTTTAACTATCTCACAATATATATAACCACAAATCAATATCACAAGACATGTTTACGCAGGACTCGAACCCACAACCTTTGGGTGTAGGAGCTTCCACATAATTGGGGTATCATTGAGACACAAGCCCTTTGATGGTTTAGGAGGTATTTGATTATGTTGTCTACGGAAGAAGTTATCTTTTGGTACATTAATTAAATTTATTATGTTAAATTCAAATGATACTATATTTTTACTAGATATACAATTATATTACTGTTATCTTATCTTATTCTAGTCAAGAACAAAGAATGAAAGATTGTCTTTTTTTCATATTATAAAGTCATGATAGTAGAAGGTAATATGACTACTATTATATCTTAGGTGCAAAACAAACAAAATAACTATCAATGTTTTTTTATTAAGTTTTTGCCCTTATTTAAATTCCCAAATATCCGTTTTAAGAGGATACTAAAACTCATCTAATCAATTTGAAGCAATGGAGGCCAAGAAAGTGAAGTCGAGAAAGATTTTAAAGATATGTTGCGGCTTCGTTGCACTGCTTATGATCATCCTTCTTGTTTCTATAATATTACTATTTACCGTCTTTAAGCTGAAACATCCTAAGGTTACAACCCATCCAACGCACCTAGAAAACGTTGAATTCAGAGTACTCCCTAACGTTAGCATAAATGCAACAATTGTGTTAAACGTGACAATAAGCAATCGTAATCATGGGAGCTTTAAGTTTCGAGACTCAACTGCATATGTTGATTATAGAGGAACCCTAATAACTGAGATCCCTATTGATCATGCCAAGATTCCAGCTCGTAGTAACTTCACCATAACCGCTTATGCCAATGTGACAGCGGAGAAAATGGTGACAAATCCAAATTTTTATAATGATATCGAGTCCGGTTATTTGAACTTCACTTCTACTGCAACCTTGAAGGGGGAAGTAAGTATTTTTAAGATCATAAAAAGGAGAGCGAAGGTTACAAATAGCTGTGATATTTTTGTTGAGATTTTGACAAGGAACGTTGAGTCAAAATGTCATGCAAAAGTTGAAATCTAAGCACTGTTGTAAGTTAATGTACCTTTTTTGTAAACCATGAGAGTTCATAGTTTTGTATTTACCGATATAAATATATACTAACATATATGTACATATAAATTCACACTAACATATATCTATATTCACATACACATGCACATCCAATCTTAGCGAACGATGATAGAGATGACTTATTTAAAATTGCAAATTACAGCAACTTTGGTTTGTATTTTTAAGTTGAAATTACGATATTAACAATGAATTTCAAGAGAAGTACTTGTATTACGGATTTACGGAGTATGTTTTACGCGATAAAACAAGCTGTATTTTTATCTCTAGTACGTATTTTCCTGAGAAGGTTCTCCTCTTACTTTAGCATAATGTGATTCTAATCAATTGTGTATAGTACTTGCAATTATAATAGTCCATTTCTGAGAATAATATATCTGATTATATTCTTCAATTAGATCAAAATTAGATTTTCCATGTATATTAATATTTGATTCTTCATTTCTTTGAGTTAACGAGAAAAAGATATTCTAACTACATAATATAATTGAGTCCAAACCAGACTTAATTCAGATTGTAAAGGATAAGGATAATAAGTTGGTAACAAACTCATATAAAGCGATTAACATATAAATTTATTTTCCGTGATAAAAAGTAATAATAGTAGTTGATGAGGAAAGTTAAACAGCAAATCATTGGTGATATTTTATTTAAATGTCAATCGTCAAGGATGTACGAGATCGGAGTTTCTCCACGTACTAAACTCAACCTTTTAAAAAATACACAATTGTTTTATCTTTACGTTTTATTACAAAAGACTCGTGATAGATTAAGTTGATTAAAAGGTGCAAGCTACAAATTATTCAATAATGGTGGAATATATTTATACCCGAGTGTCACGGGTTCAGGTTTTTAAGTTTGATTGATTAATTCTTAAGCAAACAGAATATTCATCAATAATAACAAAATTAGAGGTTGGTCGAAGTCGGTATAGGAATTACTCAATTACCAGATGCATTAGTCGGAGGAGATGCTGAAATATAATCATTGATTTGTTTTCTAGAACAATGACAATTTAACATTATTTATATATATGATATATAGGTTAAACTGCAATAATCATCATTTTTTTTTTTATGGTTTGTAGTTTGTTGCACTAATCATCCCTAGCGATACTAATCTAGCACTCAATATACCTGTGTGGGTGAATACGTTCAGCAAAATCATCCTCTAGGGGATTGATTTTTGCAAAATTTTTTGTTAAAATCTTTGCAAAAAATATCCGCCAATAAGGATGAATTTTTGTCGGACTTTTGGCCACTCCTGGATGATTAGTGCTATTAGTATCTGGTTAAGATGTTTCAATGCCACAAACTACAAACCACAGGGATGATTTTTGCAGTTTACTCTATATTATATATATATATATATAGAGGTAAGGATTAAAATAAAAAGACAAATATTCGTGAGAATAATAAAATAAAACTTTTTTTAAAAAAGTTCTTCGAAAAAATTACAAAAAAATTCCATTAATAGGGTTTGTTGGTGCATAAATAAACTTTTGTAAAGAAGTTTTCTAATTTTGAGTTTTTATACGTTTTTTTAATGCGCAATAAAAAAGAAATTGTGATGCCACTATTTTTTCGATACTTGTTATAGTTTGATGAGTATTAAAATTTTGATGCAATAGTCAAAAGAAGTTGGGTACAAAAACGATTTTTTGATGCAAAAAAACAAAATATAAAAAACCGATTTAATGCCCAAAGTGTTTTTTTTTAATAAATTCTTTTCGGCAAAAAACTATAACTTTTAGTAAAAATTTACTGTTTACAACTTTTTCATGCCACCAACTTACACGATCTTGTCGGTATTTTATCAGATTTTAAGAACTTTTTTTAAAAAATTATTTTTTTATCATTCTCACGAATATTTGTCTTTTGATGCTGATTTGTTATATTTATATATATATATTTCTATATATTTATAGATATATATATATATTTATATTATAGGGGCGCGTTTTATGAGAACACAATTTAGATGCGAAATATTACGAACTATTTTGGACCCATAAGATATTTAGTATTATTAATTACTTTTATATTAAATCAAAGCGGTATTAATGTAAAATTACATATTCACCTTTTTTGTGATTTTTTATTAAAATCGTCTTTTCTAAAGCCCTAATTTTTCGAAAAAATAAAAAAATTATTTTTTTATTTTATATTTTTTTTCAACATACATGTTTTTGGAAAAAAAACACATGTGCATATGTGTTTTTTTTAATATTGTAAATTTACATAAGTATTTTGTATACAATTATTTAGCCATGAAACTAGTTTTGCTTAAAATGATACTTGCACATATGTTTTAATGTACATTATTTTCAAATTTTATAGCAAAATTAAAACACATACTGTACATTGTATCTCCTAATTTATAACAAAGAAAAAACATGGATACAATACACAAAAAATTTGATATCAAATGAAATATAATTTAAATACAAATGTATATAGAGATACAAAAACATGTATGCACTCTTCGAAAAACATGCGTGCACTCTTCAGTTTATGATCAAATTCGTTAGAACTATTGCCACGCATTACAAAAAACATATATGCACCATTCCAATAACATATATGCACGCTGCGCTTTTTTGTCCAATTCATTAGAACATATGTGTTGAACTTCCAAAACATGTATGTTTGTCACATAACACAACGTCATTCCTAAATGATTTGAGTCTCCATGAATACAAATATAAATAAAAACTAGTTATATCTATAAAATTATGCGCAGTTCTATCTATCTTATAAACTAATTTTTATAATAAATAAACCATTAAAAAAACTTATTTATGTGTCGAACTTTAGTCCGTAATCAAAACAAATCTTTAATCATGACAACATAAAATAGATGTATCATAATCTTTTATTATATCAACATGTCTATAGGGACAATAAAAATTATAATTATTAAGATTTTATTGCAAACTTGCCCCAATTTCCTGTATAATTCCTTTCATGGCAATTTGAGTGCCTTGGTTGACCAATATAAATATTTTTGACCAGATTTAACAATCTAGTCGAATTAAGTCAATTGATTATTTTGAACCAACCAAATGATAACTGAATTAAACAATTCTTTTGGAGAGTTAAGATTGATAACAAATCTTTTGAGCTCATTCGTTGAACAATTAGAAAACTAACCAAATTAAAAATTAAAGAAAACTATAACCAAAATAAAAAAAATAAAAATAAATCACCTGTTATAACAATGACATCAAAAGTTTTTTAATTTCTCTTTGTGAGTTTTATGTATTGTCACCCCAATTTAAAGTTCCAATTTATATTACAATCATGATTTTTGTTTTGATTAACCAAGCGATTACAGATCTAAACGAAATATCCGGATCACCTTGTTTTTCATAAAATCTGATGCTATGCTTTCTTGGTTCGTCGGCGATAGGCGGTCATCACGGCTACAATCATTTATTTTTTGGTTGATGGAGATTGTTGTGATCGCTGATGCTTGCTAGATCCAAAAAAATTGATGATGTTTTTATCTTGAGGGAGAGAGGCGACATAAGATTTTTGGGGGGCGGTTATTTTGTTTGATGAGGATATGAGTTAACCTGGCCTTATTTTAGGTCTAATTCTGAAATGACCTATATTTCCTTTCAGCTTTAAAAATTTTAAGCTATCTTTAATGTAATTTCAATTTTGGCACAATTATTCTTAGCTTGATTAACTCATTCTAGGCTTCTGATTGACTTAAAATAGTTCTGTTAGAGTTCTTGGCAATAATACGGGGTTGTTTCTCATATATTTACATCAATATTATATATATATATAATAGTATATATATAGATATTATATACCTAGCTATCTTATAAAGTCTTTGCGTAAACTTCAAAAAAAGGGAATAGTTAAATGTCTCGGAATATCATGACTTATAATGTCTTGATTATTTCTCCGTATTTACTAGCAGAGTTTTACTCGCGTTATGACGTTGAGTATTTTTATAATTAAAAATTTTGGCAAACAAATTTTCGATTACATGTTTTCTCGATAATGACTTTAAGCATGTCGATAATTTTAGAGAAAAATAATTTATAGCACACTATTTCATATTAAATGTCAAGTATCACTTACTAAGAAAAGGAGAACGACAGACAATACTTTTCCCGGCGACTTAAGTGTCGGGAACATCGCTATAACGACAAAAATGCGTCCTAGTAGCACTAAATCTCGTTGAATTTTTAGTCAAATAATGATAACATTTTTCCACGGCGACATGTCGGCTGGGAAAAGTTGTTATACTTTGACCAAAAAATCTACAAAAAACTTGGCGGGGGCCTAAAACGTTTCCGCCTCACTTTTCCCGGCGACATGTCGCCGTTGATACGTTCCACAAAATTATCGCATTGCGTTTAAGAATAAAATGATTAGCGTAAATTATTTTTGAGGTGACGACTGGCTGGATAATCCGCGATCATGTCGCCGGGAATCCTTATTGACTTTCTTTGACTGGGTTTAGTGTTTATTTGGTTAAGTGTGGTGACGTGGCCTATATAATCCCCGGCGACATGTCGCCGGGAAAATATTTATTGACTTTTTTTGACTTGGTTTAGTAGTTATTTGGTTTATAGTTTGGAAGGGGGTTTTTGTTTGACGATGGTTTTAAGATACTTATGAATTCCCGGCTTCTTTAAACTATTTCTATAGTTGACGTAGTTTTTTAGTTTGGATTTCCCCCTTTTACTATTATAGTTTCACAGAGAAATTGAGCATGAATATTTATAGTAACATATTTTAAACGCAAATATATTATATTTAGGAAATTGCTTATTTGGTGTTTTACCCTTACTTATTAGTATAAAAATATGTTCATCAAGAAATTACATTAGAATATCCCATAAACATTTAAAAAGTAAGCATACGAATTACATTCCAAATGACAAACTTTCAATAAGTTTTCCATCGTCATTGTAAACTTCGTGATGTAGTGCAGACTGAATTTATATGTGTGTGGTGGATGCATATACATTTCCACTGTTGCCTTGAGTACCGTTATCTTATCAAGCAAGTGCTTGCAGTTTGAGCACTCTGCATTTTTTGAAGATCCCGAAGAATAGCTTTGAGGTGTTGAAGATCCTGGAGAATAGCTTGGAGGTGTTGAAGGTCCTGGAGAATAACTTGGAGTCTATGAAGCTCCGAGAGAACTGGTCAGTAGACGGACTCGTTCCTCTTTCCATAAAAAAATCCACATCCAAAGCAATTTTCCCGAGGCTAATAAAGAGTAAAGAAATCAGTTTTTAACAACTAACCAAATTACTAAAATATATTACACAAATAAAAAATATGTGTTTGTTCACCTTTGATAGTGGACATGCATAATATAGTTTACCACGAGTTTTAGGTTTATACGATTCTCGCAGAACTACATCTTCGGCTCCACAAAAACACGCAAAAGCTTCATATGGCACCATCTTTACCATAATAACAGTGTGATATATTTGTGGTTGTGATGATAAGAATGTGTGTGATCTGTTGGTGATTGTGAGGATAATATCTACTTTATGGTAAAAAAGAGTTTTTTGGAGGGAGTATTTTGCGGTATTTGGAGGGATTTTTTGGCGGGAGTATAGGGCTACAAGATGAATTGGTTGAAATTTAGGATCAAGATCGTGTGTGGGAGTTGGTTTATTTTCGTTCTTTGACAAAATCAAGCCCAAAAGGTATAAGATCGTAGAGAATCATCGCGAAGAGGAAGATCAAGAGGGAAATAATTCACCGAAGATTGAGACACTTCCTTTGTTTCCTATTCATGGTGGCTCTTACCATGATTTCTTCGGCGTTAAGGCCTCAGATTTGTCATCACTTGAACTCACTCTCAACTCATATAGATATTACAACTGATTTCGTATGTGTTATTTATGTTAACTAGTCAATTATGTAATTAATTAAGTAGTACTTATCATGTTCAAGCTACTTATGGGTGATTTCTAAGTAGTTTTGCTACCTTTGATATGACTATTATCGTTATAATGAAATATATCAAATAAATTGTGATATTAATAATCTAATGAGAATGAATGAATACTTTCAACCCCTACGATAACACATCGAATCATCCGTTGAACGTCTAATGTACAACGATAACATATCGACTCATCCGTTGAACGTCTAATTGTAACATCCGAGAATTTTCGTATTTTTAAGATAACTATTTTACCTCTTTGACTTTTAGGTCTGGCTTGACTTACAAGAACAACCATCTAAATCACGTTTTCATAACATATCGACTCATCCGTTGAACATCTAAAGTACAACGATAACATATTGACTCATCTGTTAAACATCTAATGTACAACGATAACATATCGACTCATCCGTTGAACATCTAATGTTATTAATGATAACATATCGACTCATCCGTTGAACATCTAAAGTACAACGATAAACATATCGATCTCATCCGTTTTAAACATCTAATGTACTAACGTTTTCATATCGACTCATCCGGGATTGAATTCATCTTAATGTACAACGATAAACATATCGTTCTCATCGTTGTGCCCATCTAATTTTACAATGATTTAGCCAGATGACTCATTCGTAATTGAAATCTAATGTACAACGATAACATATCGACTCATACCCCGTTTGGATCATCTAACGTACACATCGATACCACATTTGAACTATCCGTTTTAAACACTCTATTGTACACGGATATAAAACATATCGACTCAATCCGTTTGAACATCTAATTGTTATAAAGGATAACTTATCGACTCATCGTTGAAAATCACTAAAGTACAACGATTAACATATCGACTACAATCGTTAAACATTTAATGTTACAACTCTGATAACATATTGACTCATCCGTTGAACATAATAATGTTATCAACGATAACTATCGATTCATCCGCTTGACCATCTAATGTCAACGATAGCATATATCGACACATCCAGTGAACATCTAAGTACAAAGGTAGATATCGGACTCATCACGTGGAACATCTAATGTTATAAGGATAATCAATATTTAATGATTCCGTTGAACATCTAGAGTTGAACGACTAAACACAGCGCGAGCGTCCGTTGAAATCTAATGTACAAACGATAGCTATCGACTCATCCGTTTGAACATCTAAGTACATCGATAACATTATCGAGCTCATCGCTTGAACGATCTTAATGTAACATAAGTTTTTACTTATCGAGACTCAAGCCGCTTGAACATCTAATAGTTTAACGATAACACATCGACTCATACGTTAAACATCTAATGCATAAGACAGCTAGCAGATGCGATCTCATATAGATTGAATCATCTACAGTTACAACGATAACATATCGACTCATCCGATTTGACAATCTAATATATAAATGAGAACATTCCGACTCATACGTTGAACTTCTAATGTAAGCGATAGCAAAGCGACTTATCACGGTTTGAACATCTAATGTAACTTTCAATTGCAGCCTCGTTGGGACATACGACCCGGGAATATCTCTTCCGGAATCTTTTTATCATTGATTCTATCTTGTGTATTTTATCCTTTTGTGGAATTTGACCTTTTGCCTTGGTCAAGGGCATTCGGTTAGGATCTGTATTAGGGTTGCTATATAAGTGTGTACTATACCACGAATCACATATCGACTCATCCGTTGAACATCTAATGTACAGCGATAACATATCGACTCATCCGTTGAACATCTAATGTACAACGATAACATATCGACTCATCCGTTGAACATCTAGTGTACAACGATAACATATCGACTCATCCGTTGAACATCTAATGTACAACGATAACATATCGACTCATCCGTTGAACATCTAATGTACAACGATAACATATCGACTCATCCGTTGAACATCTAATGTACAACGATAACAGATCGACTCATCCGTTGAACATCTAATGTACAACGATAACATATCGACTCATCCGTTGAACATCTAATGTACAACGATAACATATCGACTCATCAGTTGAACATCTAATGTACATACCAGACTGAACCGAGAAACCAAACCGATTAGACCGGACTGAACCGAGAAACCGAACCGATCGGACCGGACCAGAACGAGAAACTGGACCGGAACGAACCGAGAAACCAAACCGACCTGACCAGAACGGACCAAGAAACCGGAATGTTTTTTTTATTAGTATTTATATAATTATATATTTTATAAAAAATAATTATATATTTTATAAAAAAATAATTATATATTTTATAAAATATATAATTTTTGTTTAAAATTATTATTTATATAATTTTTATTTATAAAAAACATAATTATATAAATATATTTTTTAAATATTAATTATTAAAAAAATGTATAATTTTTTTTATTAAAAAACATTCCCCGGCGACATGTCGCTGAGGTTTGTTACCCTTGAAATTTTCAATAACGCGCCATTTTTGCTAAATGACAAAAATTTTTTATTAAAAAACATTCTCCAGCGACAGGTCGTCGGGGATTTTAAAAGTCACCAAAACAGATCTGAGTACACAGTTTGTAAAAAAAACGCAAAACACAAAAAATACTCACCACCGGCGATTTTAACAGCACCACCACCACAGCTCACCCACCACCACCTCTCACCACCACATCTCCCCCTCCACCACCTCTCACCACCACAGCTCACCCACCACCACCTCTTACCATCGTACCCACCACCACTCGACACCGCCACCACCTCCTCCTCATCCTGTAAACTATAATTATTCCTTTAACCCTCTAAATGATAATTCTTTTACTTCTTATTCTATCCCTCTAATAGGTGGTGGTGTTTAATTTTAGTTTTTTGCTTATTAAAGGTTTAATTGATAATTGAGTTTTAATTTTAATTTTTTTAATTATGTTAATTACAATCTGATAATTAAGGTTTGATTGTAATTTTGAGCATACGGATTTTATTTTAGATTTGTAATTTTTTTGGCAGTTAAGAGGCGGTGGCTGAGATCGAGCAGGGGGCGAGAACGAGCCGAGACCGAGCCGAGGGGCGAGAACTAGCCGAGTCCACAGCCGAAGGTATGTTCTTTTTTTAATCCTTTTGGTATCCACGAGGACATGTCGTCGGGGAACGTTTATAGTTATTACTTTATGTAAAATGCAAATCCAAACACTCCTTGTCATTGTAAAATGCAAATCTAAACACCCTTTGACACTGTAAAATGCAAATCCGAACACCCCTTAACACTGTAAAATGCAAATCCAAACACTCTTTTTAGGAATAAGCTTCATTTGGTGATATAAATGTATGTTTTTGGTATTTATTTTATTGAATGTTTTAGGAATGTTTTAGGTTTTTAGCGATTAATTTCATAAAATCCCCGTCTGAATTTAATCATCCTATAGAAAACCCGTCCGAAATTAATTTATTAGAAATTAATTTCGAAAAGTCCCCTATTTGGGACTGCTTTTTGAATGTTTTGTCTCATTTAGGATATGAAGGTCGTCGAACATGTTTATCATCGAGATGTGGCAGAGTCCGATCAAGATGTTATACATGGTAGCAGTTCATCACATGTTACACTGTCTGTTGGTTTGACTTGTTTGGAGCATACG